>JARHVA010001126.1:795000-970000 GCA_037957365.1 Torreya grandis
ATCTATAATGTGCAAAGCATCCCAATCCAAAACATATGAAGGATCAGCTATATAATTCTTGAGATATGATACATGGAAAACATTATGTAAAATATCAAGGGTTAGTGTAAATGTAAGACTATACACTACATTATTGATCATTTATAACATTTTGAAGGGTCCTAAAAATTTGGGTGATATTTTTGTTTACTTCTCAAACTTAATCAAGCTCTTTTGTAGCTTAAACCATAAAAACACTTTATCACCAATAGAAAATATCCTATCTATCCTCTTCAAATCAAATTAACTCTTCCATCTATCATTGGCCTCAAATAATCTCTATCTAATTATCTTGAATCTCTATTCCATTTTAGAAAGCATCTCTATCTTAAAGAATACCATGTCCTTCAACTTGTCCCAATAGATTGGTGTCCTATACCTCCTACTATACATTACCTCAAAAGGTGACATCCTCAAAGCTGATTGATATGAGTTGTTGTATGAAAACTCAACCAATGAAAGATAATCATCCCATTTGTATTGTTGATCCATGAAATATGTATGAAAAATATCCTCAATAACCTAATTTACTCACTCAATCTATCCATTAGTCTTTGGATGATATACGGTGTTGAGATTAAGCTATGTTCCTAAAGTTAAGTTAGATTAACCCAAAACCTAGAAGTCATCTTTAGATCATAATCTAAAATGATATTCTTTGGGAATCCATACAACCTATATACTTACTTTAGGAACCTCTTCACAAGGGTAGGTGCATCATCTATCAAGTTGCTTGGTATGAAATGATCTACTTTGGTTAGTGTTGTGACTTTGATTTTCACCATTTAAGGAGATGTCTTAGCTCTCCTCATCCAAGTTGCACAATTGAAACACCTCTAGGCTATAGGTAGCCTAAGAATGAGGTGAATCTCTAGATAGGGATAGCTCCCTTGATGTACCACTTATAAATCACTACTAGACCTAAAATTGTGAGGGAAAAGGGAGAGAGAAATAAAAGTAAACGATCCCAAAGGAGGTGATACACCAAATTATTTGATGACTACCAACTAGTTACATGTTACACATGATAACAAGGGACTAACTAAACATACACTTGTCTAATTTAAATGTTCTCACATCAATGTTTCATTATGAGGTTGTGATGAATGTTTAGGCTAAGAGGACTAGACAAGAGGCCTAGAATGGAAATATTTGAATATTCCAACTCACTCAACCTTAACACATCATAAAACATTTCACATGAATTGTAAGAAGAAGCTTTAAAGCTATAAATAGGTGGGAAAATGTGACAATAATGTTAAGGAAATAATAGTTATCACTAAGAAAGATCCATTATTAAAGTAAACACACTATTAATAGTCATAAAAGAGGTAAAAATTAGTAGAATTTATTGATCCATAGTATGCAAATGAGGATAGCTTCTCCATACTCAGGTGGAGCATGATTTACAAAGGCTAAAATAGCTAGTTCTTATAAAACTTGAGAGAGAGAGAGAGAGAGAGGAGAAAAAATAAGTGAAAAGGTCATAAAAACACTTGTCATGCTGAGATAATGAGTTACTTTTGCATGAAAAGAGGGTGTGAAATGGAACATGAAAGGTTATAAGATAAATGTGGATTTTCAAGTCATGAAACTCATGAAAAGTGGCACAAAATTACCTTCATTGGGTTAGAAAAATACCTTCATAAAATATCCCTATTTGAACATACTAAAAATAAGGACAAGTATGATAATTGGAATGAGAGGGAAGGATTTCAGACATGCCTTTCCATGCATTGGTTTTAGTCTTGGTCATCTATAATCTTCCCAAAATGACCTATCAATGTCTGCAGTCAAAGTAACTCTTCTTTCACACACCTCACACACTTGGCTTCCAAAATGTCTTTAGTTTCCCATGAAAATCCATAAAATGAAGTTAATGACATGTTTTAATACAATAAATGTCCTTCTAGGCATCAGACACACATTAAAACCAACTTAATTGAAGATTTTCACCTTTTTCACTATCATGTTCACTATGCCAATTTTGACTAGTTGAGTTGAGATCTCATATTGAGGTAATTAAGATATGTTTATAGGAAAAAAATTAACATGGATAATAATATTAAGTCCTATTTTTCCCTTACATGTGATTGGAATCTTCAAACTCTTTCCAAAACCTATAAAACACATAAAAAAGTCAAGAAAAGCTTGTTTTGAAGTCCATCCATATAATTCCATATAACTAATCCTAATGGTAGGGATATTGACTGAGTATTATACAACCTCCAATCATAATTAAATGAAATATATTCCATTTGGGTATCTCACCATCCTCATTTCTCTAATTGGGTCATTATTCAGGGTTTAGAAGGGTTTTAGGTCATTTTTGCCCTTAAACTTTATTCATAAAGACCTGATATTATAACTAAAAAAAAATTACACTAGATAAAATATCAAGACAAATTTATAAAATATAAAAAATTATTTGACCTCCATAAACATCTTCAAATAATATATGTGCATTCAAAGCTATCCTATCGAGCCCTTCTTTTCATTTACATAAGCCTAATGTTACCTTTAAGCCAAAAATAGATTCCCCTATAACTTATTTACCTTAAACAAGATTTATAACCTCTAATATGATCCTATTAAAATTAATAAACAAGTTTTAATGCTTTTCCAAGGTTTTAAGTGAAAGTGACCTTTCATTTGGGCACTAGGCCTCAACCTGCTTAACATGCCTACTTGAAAACCTAGCCATTAAGACCATCCTATTTAGTTCCCTCATTCTATGAGGTGTTTATCATGTTGGAATAGGTGTCTTACATCTTAATACACCTTCTTAAAAGGTTAAAATATATCCTAGTCATCTCATTTCATATTTTCTTTCCAAGACTATAGGGTTTGTGTACAAAGGGAGTGTCCTCTATCTAAGACAAAATAAAATAACTTCCCCTATTTTTCCAAGCCAAGTAATTATTTGGGGAGATTATTAAAGTCTCTATAGATTATTTGTACCACTTTTTATCCCTTTTTATTATTATTTTATCCTCTAATAGCACTAAACCTAAGGCAAACTTGGAGAAGAGACTGTTTATAGGGTTTTGACATGTGAACTATATATTGTTTGCTTAGGATCTTTTCTCTATTTTATTTACCATGTCAAGAGCCTTTGTAAAATATAATTATCATGACATATGTTATCCATTATCCATTTGTCTCTCCAACATCTCACATACTCTTTCATACACCTTGCTTAGGTTCACTGTCACCACTTAGTTATAATTGACTATGTTTCTTATAGAATAAGGGTCCACCTATAGATGTATATACATGGATTAAACATGGAAATAGTGCATGGGTCATATTAAAACCTTATAAGATAATTTATCATTGATTTGGACCTATTAACTCATGTTTATACTATATACACTTCAAGAATCCCAATTTGTTTGCTCTCTACCCCTCATAGTCAACTATAGTTGACTGTGTGGGGTCTTATAGGTGTTCTATCTTGGAAAAAAATTCCATATCACCTTGGGATACTCTGAGGAATTTGGAAATAATATATACCATTAGTCACCTTTTCAAGGCTAGGTCATCACCTAGAAGCCATGTTTTGGTTCACTATTTTCCTATAGTGACCTACAACTGACTATGTGGGAGTCTTTAGGATCCTATAGATGTAGATAAGCTCTAGACATTGCAATTCAAATTCATTTGATGATAATTTAGATAAAAATGATCTTTTAAACCATATATAACCATTGAAACATGTTGGAAATGGTATAATTTTACAATTTTAGATGAAGAGTCTAATTAGAGCTCAAACCTATAGGTTTCACTAATGAACTTCAATGGTCAAAGCTGCATGTTTAAGCTTCTCTAGCAAGAAAACCAAAGGACTAAGCCACCCTCTTCCTATTTCAAGTTGAACCCATATATTAGAGATACAAGTTATGATCACTTGGGTTTATAAAAAGTCCTTGTAAACCTATTGTAATATCTCAACAAAAAGCTCAGGTGCTCTATTTTCTTAATTTATGGAAAAGGTCCTTAAACATAGGCTTTTCAACTTTGGAAATAGTCTCATAGTTTACTTATCTAATTAATAATTAAAATCATGTGTATTATGATCTCCTCAACACTATAAGACTCTAAGGAATGTTCTAACTTGTCCAAATCTTCCATTGAGAGTTCTCAACCCCCTATGATACCACCTATAGGTGAATATTCTCACATATAGGTAGTGATGATGAAAAATGGAGGTAGTATGTAGATTCACATGATTATGATCAATTTTAGGCCTTCACCAAGATTTAAAATTGATTATTTTCATCTTTAATGACCTCATACCAATCCTAAACCTCCTTCTCATGTGTTTTCTCATGAATGGTACTTGTAGGTACATTTGTAATGTTGCAAACCTAGTAGTGAAGGGAAAACCATGGGTACATGAATGTTTATAGGTATAAAATTAGTTATATAAATTTTCAAGGTCTCAAATGGGTTCTTAAAAAATTTAAATATCTCTAAACAAAACTAAATACCTTTACTTCATGGGTTTGAATACTACAAATGTACCTTAGCATTGAGCAAAGCAGACCCATGGGTTGTGTAGGAACATTAGTCATCACAATCTAATATTATACCATTTGGAGATGTTTTATTTGATGAATCATGTTTTAATACTCTTAATAACATATTATGTACATCTAAAACACCCTTATGAACATTTCACACCTCAAATCACCATGGTTACAGTTAGGAACAAGAAAAAAGTTGATTGTGCATGTCAATGTGACTATGTATTCCATGAATATTTCTTTGGGGAAAGAGATTAAAAAATTAGGAGAAAAATATTAAATTTAAAATATGGTGATGAACTTATCTACACCTTTTTAAACCATTATCAAATCATGGAGATTCTAAAAATAGTGGAAACTTACCTACAATATAGAATGGTACCCTCTCTTACAACATGAGATGAATAGCATATCAAAACACCTTGAAAAAACTAAAAAAATCATGGATAAAATTTTATTATGGATCTAACATCATCTAGAATCAACATGACCAATTTTATTTTATGAAAATGACCTAACCAAAGCAAAACCTATAGGGTGCAAGAAATTGTGAGTAGAAAAACACGGTCAACTTGTTAGGGATCATTTATAAAGTAAAGTTGACCAATATTATAACCATTATTATGTAAATGGATATATATTAGTTTAATTTCACCTCTCAAAGGAATTTGATTTGAAACCTCTTCAACTATCTATACCAAGCACAAACATGCTAATTGGTTCTGTGTGTCAAGAAGGGTTAAGAAGGAGTAGAATGGTTTTGGGCCCTTTTTAGAACTTAAAAAGTAATTAAAGAATATAAATGAGTCTAAGGAAGATGAAGAGACATTACATGGTCTTATCACATGTGTGACCTTTTCCCATGGGTTGTACAAGTGCCAAACTCCCTCTTTTTAGTTGTTTTCTGGATATTTAGTTAGATAACCTACAAGATTCAAATGGGACTGACATTCTTGATAGAAAATAAGACTTATTCAAAATTTTAAAGGAACTTAGGACACTTGGACACCTTTAAAACTATTTCACTTGCATTTATGACCCCTAAATGGCTTCTAAATGACTCCAAATTATATATTAACTAATTAGACCAAGACCAAGGCTAATATGGTAATAAATGACATAAAATAGATTATAATAGACCCCATGATAAAATTTTAGACCCTTAAAACATATAAAAAGTCAAGTTTTCACCTATAGGGGTCCTAATTTGACTTACAATATCAAATTTGGTTAATAATTAATTTATCAACAACTACCAAGATCATAACATGCCTACTCTATGACATTAGTAAACCTTAGACAAAGTCCATAATAAGCACCTACCAATTCCACTCTAGTATATCATGAAGATAAAGTAATCCATCTAGTTGAACATGTTTATCTTTCACTCACTGACATTCTCGATAACATGACACAAAATTTACCACATCTTTCTTGATTCCCTTCCAAAAATATAGAGGTCTAAGCTTTGCTATTAGTTTGGTTACTCTTGGAAGTTCTTATATATAGGGAATTGTGTAACTATTTCAACACTATGCTTCATATATTCTCTTGATTTGGCACATACATCCTCCTACTGAAATACAAGAGACCATCACTCTCAAAACTAAATACTTTATACCGAGGAACCTAAGAATTAATAGATAATACCTCTATGACCTAATCATAGTATTCATCTCATAGTGAGAATTTAACCACTTGATATTTGAAATTACTCCTAATAGTGGCTACAACTACTATGTACCTTCTATGAATCAAAGCATCAACTACTTTTTTATCATTACCCTTGATGTAATTGATATGAAAATCATAGTCAGAAAGAAAATCTAACCAATGTCTTTGATGAGCATTTAAATTTGGTTGGGTGAAGATATCTTTGAGTCCTAAGTTATATGTCTTGAGATCAAATGGTTTTCCCAAAAAATAATGTCACCAAACTTGCAAAGCATGAATAATCACTACAAGTTCAAGGTCATGAAGATCATAATTTACCTCATGAGTTTTTAGTTCCTCAATTTAAAAGCCACCACTACTTCATCTTGTATGAGGAATCCACCTAATCCTTCTCCTAATGAATATATGATCACTAAAAACTATCCATTGAGATCAAGAACTCTCAACACTGGTGCTAAAGTAAGTCTTCTTTTTAACTCCTAAAAAGTTGTTTCACATTTTTTTTGACCAATCAAATTATTAGTTCTTCTTTTGTAAGGAGTTAATTGGATTAATTATCTTGGAAAAGTTTGGAATAAACTTCTTGTAGTATCCTACTGACCCCATGAAACTCCTTACCTCATGAAAATTTATAGGTGTTGGCCACTCCATAATGGCCCTTATCTTGGATGGATCTATAGAGATACTATATTAAAAAATAATATGCCCTAGATTTTACACTCTCTCCTAGAAGAATGCACATTTAGACAACTTATTGTACAACTTATGCTTGTAAAATCATTACAAGACCAATTTTAGATGCCATAATTTCTCCATTTCTTTCTTAGAATAGATAATAATTTCATCCAAAAATATTAAAACAAAGTGGTCTTCGTAGTTTATGAATATTGAGATTCATGAATGCTTCTGGTGTGTTGTTTAACCTAATAGGTAACATTGTGAACTCATAATTCCCATAGTGAGTGCTAAAAGCTATTTTTAGAATATCCTCATCCTAAATCCTCAACTAATGATATCCCACTCTAATATATATCTTATAAAATTCCATTACATCATGCATTTGATTAAAAATATCATCTATACAAGGTAGTGGATACCTATTCTTGATAGTTGCCTTATTTAGCATTTTATAATCAATGTAGAGTCAAAGAGCACCATCCCTCTTCTTCGCAAAAACAATTGGTGTACCCCATGGTGACACACTAGGCCTAATCAACCCATTTTACAATAGTTTCTAGAGTTATGCCTTTAATTTGACAAATTTAGTGGTCATCATCCTATATGGTGCCTTAGACTATGGTTCTGATCTAGGTAAGATATCGATAGAGAAACCAAACCATGCATGGGAGGCAAACTTTGGAATTCTTTAGGGAACATATCATGGAAATATATAAGAAAATGGAATACTTAAATACATGGTTCCTTAGTTTCCTCAATTTCATTTATATTCATGATAAATGCTTGGCACCCTTTTTCTTGAGCCCTTCTGAGTTGCATGGTAGAAATGTATTTAAGCCACAACTCTCTCTTTTCACCTAGTAGTTATGTCAGATTTATAAAATCATCAAGACACATAACATTATTTAAGTAATATTAAACCTTGGCCTTGTGTTTATTAATCTAATTGACTCCTAGGATCACATCATATAACCTTAGTGGTGCTACATACAAATCTACTATAGTTGAAAATTTAGGTAATTCAATTTTTGATTCAACTAGACACTAATTAACCATGACTTTTGAGTCATTCCCATGTTTTACCAACCATGAATTTTCCATATATCCATATTTATTAAGTAATTTTATAAGCATTCTAGAAGATATAAAACATTTAATAGCCCCTATATCAGCTAAAACAAAAACTGGATGTCCAAATAAAATACCTGATAGTTCTATGGGTGTTACTTGAAACTTTGCTCATCAATTATCAATTACTACATGAATACACCACTAAAAATTACCCTAATAAGGGTTTGGACCTTTGTTCTTTGATTTTTCATGAGGAAATTCATGAGAATAATGGTTTCTTTCATAATTGAAACAACCACTTAGTGTAACTTTCCTATCAGTTTGAGAGTTTCTTTAAAAACTACATTTGGAGTCATTACCCAATTTCTTGTTATTGGATCCACTATTGAATTTTATATTATGATTCTTCAGCTATCCCTTATATTCTCCACTCCTTTGATTCTAGTTTTTCTTATTGAAGGTTAAAACAACCAAAAATTTTCTTGAATTTTTCCCTGACCTAAGCTACAGACTTCAACTTTTGCTCTTAATTCACCACTTTCTCATAAACCTAGTCCATAGTAGAAGGCTCATGAACATCTACCTCACCTCCAATATGGGGGTTCAATCCCATGGTAAACTTCTTAATTCTAAACTTATCATCAACTTGGTACTGAGGTATATACATTAAGAGTTTGGTGAACTACTCTTAGTACTCATTCACTGAGAACTTTCCTTGCTTTAGATTTTGAAAATCTATAAGATTCTAATAAAAGCAAAGTTATGGAAACCACCGTGACCTAAACAATGTCATGAACTACTCCCAAGTTGTGGTGTTTGACCTAAGTTTCATCTCCATCTTCTTGTTAGCCCACCAAGTAGCTACCTCATTAGCCAACTGGTAAGATCCCCAAACTACATTGGTGACCTCAAAGTGTCAGAAATGAGAATGATTCACATTCATCTTGGATCTCTCCTACATGACCATTACCACATAAAAAATATCACAAAGATTATTCACACAAATAATAATCATGCATAATAATCTCCATCTCTAATTATTTTCTCAAGTGAATATTATAATCCATAGATTTATCTATGTATTAGTGAATAGGCTAAGCAATAGGAGTGCCTATTAAATAGGCATAAAATTTTGTTTCACACATAAATAATTTGTTGTGTGCAACCAATTTTAATTGTTGTGGAATATTTGTACACATAAAACAGTTATGCAAATATTTGACACAATAATTAATAAACTAACTCCCAATAAATCTTAACACATGAGAAAGTGTGAATGTTCATTCCAACACCCTCCCTTAAGCACAAAATAGGAAGTAAGAAAAGAGAAAGAAAATATATTGAATGGGTCCCAATTACAAGGCTTGATCAAGTACCCATGTACAAATACATAATGAAATATAAAGTGTCCCTATGGTAACCAATCCATTTTACTGAACTACATGGATGATGAATCACTTTAACCACAAGTCAAATAGGATTTGGTACTCTGTATGAAGCTAACTCTATAAAAAACACTGATCTCAAAACACTAGGAAAAAAGAGTTACCAAGGATGAAATGTATCACCACAAGGTGCCCAAAAACTAGTAATAACTAAAGTCAAGAGAGTAAAAACTCATATGCCTCAAGGTTCCCCAAGAAATAAAATTACTCAATACTTGAACATAATGTTGAAGAGGTGCATTGGATGGAATGAAGTCCATCAAATACAAATACACTCAATCAACTACCTCTAAAAGAAGAAAAAAATGGTGTACTAACAATGAGCACAACACCTGAAGTAGTAGTCAACATACCCCCCCCCCCCATAATGCTAAAATGGGTGTAGTGACTCAAAAACCATTTGAATGAGTGGGCCAATCCCATGATGCAAAAACTAAAATGTTGACACTGGGCTACACCAAACTAGTTATGCTCCAAAAGGAGAATAAGCTCCACTAAAACATCTAAAGGAGACTATCAACAATTAGATACAGATATGAAAGCTCTCAATAATGATGTCCCTAGTGATGATGGGATAGTCAACAATTGGATATGCAAGTGCTCAAACATGGAGCACAAACATGAAGGAAAAATCTCCATGAAACTTAGTGTGACTACAAACAAAGGTCCCATCCTACAATAATATCACCAAGTAATGTATGAATGTCCACAATGTACTTAAGCTATGTAAAATGAGAGATGCAAGCTCAAAAAACACATATGCCTAACAAGGAGATAAAAAAAAACAAGGAGAATCATAAGGAAGGAGGAGTAATATACGGTCGAAGAAGCTAAATAGTGGAATAATGATGCCTATAGTGTTCTCACTAAGTATTCCTCTTATGCCACCAAGAATGATCTGAAATCCACCCCAAATTAGCATGAATGGTGGATGAAGATGCTTGCATATTTTCGGGTGAAAAATCCATAGTATAAAAATGTGAGGTAACATCCATAAAAGTGTTAGGTAGATCATGTCTAACTAATATAATCTTAGGTTTCTTAGGCTTGAGTAAATGTGTAGAAGAGCCCATATATAGCTCGTAATCCTCATGAAGAGTGGAGAAAATAAAAGATCAAGCTCTATTAATAGATCCCAATGAAGATTAAAAACCTACATTATAAACAAGGCCATGCTGATCAATCCACATAACATGTTAAATAGGGAAAGTAATGCCCTATAAATACTTCCCAATTCCTACAAGTCTAGTAGTATGACCCATGGAATGAATCATGTAGGAGCCAAAGCTAGTGGTATGTTTCTCAAAATAACAAGGCATATATGTAGGTGGAACTAGAGTGGGATGTGTAGAGTGTGCAATAATATAAGTAATAGGAATAATGGGATGCTCAGAATCTTGTAAATCACACTAAAAAAGTGCATCAAGTAGATGTGTACTAGATTCAGTAACACAACATGATGGCATACCATCTAGTTTCTTCTGTAGAGAACATATGAGGGCATCATTTCCACATCATGAGTTTATTATTTTCTTCTTAAAGTGCTAGGAAAGAGGCCATGGGATTAATGGGTTGCTTAGGAATTGGTAGTGTACTATCAAGAGTCATACCAAAATAAAAAATAAGAGCAACAACCACTATATCAAAATGTGCATTAGTATGTGGAGGTGTAGATACCTCATCCAAGTACCACTAGTAGCAAGTTTCTCATCTTAAAAAAATATGTCCTTACTAACAATGAAATGAGGATAAGCTAATAGGAGAAGATGAAGATGCCAAAGAGTCCTTATGTAAATCATCATCAAGTGAAACATTCTCAAAACTAGGATAAGATGGTGGAGAAACACTATCACCAATAGAAGAATCCTCACTATGAGAGAGGGGAAAAGAAATAGGAACATGTGGAGGTGAAGTGATGTCATCAAACAATGTAAAAATAATGTCCCAAGCTACTTTAGGTGACATGGTATGCTTAATATGAATTCATAAAATATCATAGACATGGAGGAAAATGAATACAAGTTCCTTCTTTGGCATGGATTCAAGCCACACAATATCATCCTCATCTGTAAAAATAAGAAAATTGCCAATAACGACTCTCCACAATCCTTTCATTTGTAAGTTTAGCATCATCTTGTTCTTCCATGTGGTGTAGTTGGATGAATTGAGGTGTTTAAACATGTAATAATCCATATCAAAAGACATGAAATGAAAAAAAATATATAAATTTAAACAAAATGGAACCCTCAAAATGGACGTCGGTTATAACCAAAAATGCATCTACAAATACAACACGTATGGCTCTGCACACATAAAATAGGACATCAGTCACAACCAAAAAAGCATCCACAAGTGAAAGGAGTAAAAATAACACAAAAATAAAGTGTTTTTATGAGGGGGTCTCACCATCTGTGAGATCTGACCTCACCCTTTGTCTTTGACACATGAGAGTGCATTAAGGTAATATGTTCCAAGTGTATAAAATATAATAAGAATAACACAAAAGAACCTCTCAATACAATTTGGGAACCTCTATTTTGAAAAGATATTTTTTACAAATAATTACAAGGCTTTGTAAAAAAATTATAACCCCACCTTTATAAAATAATGTTGCACCACATTAAAAAAACTCTTACCATATATAATTGTTAATTAATTTCAATTTAAAGTCTAAAAGAACTTTGAATTTTGAAATAATAAAATATCAACCTAGTTTTTTCTCTCCCTCCATGGATTACTTGTTATTCAAATGGACTCAATCTCCTCTCAACCTAGTCTTAGTAGAAAAACCATGTAATGTTAGGCTTTAAATCCAACACCAAATGGTATCATTGGTTGGGTCAAGTCATGGCTGAGTGGAGAAGAGACATTAAGCTAGTTTGAGAATCCATAGGTGGTGGCAATGCTAGTGGAGAGACTATCTTCTTATTTAAATGAAAATGACACTTCACATAGTCATGGACCTTAAAATATAAGTGGAATAATTAATGCTGTTGTAACCAAATAGAGAATAATCTAAACATAGATCTATAGGAGAACAACAAACTAACTGTTGGATCATCCAATAGAATGAAGCCAAATTTTGAGATAAAAAATGAACTTGAGATCTCTAAAATACCATTAAATAAGGGTCCATGATGCATTGGAACCTATAAAACATATAAATGGTGGGTTTAGGATGTGTAACTAGTGGCTGGTGGTAAATTTAGAACAATAGATATTGTCTAACATAACCTTTAATTTCAGGTGTTTGTCTATGTTTTTTACATGCATAAAATTATATCAAGGTTGAAAAGTTTGATCAATGGATCCTTAGATCCACTCCATTACCAATGCAAATTTCCTCCAACAGCCCATGCTACAACCAATAAACACATCTTGTTGTATTCCTCTCTCTGAAAGGCAAAACAAAGTTATTTATATCAATCCAAACTAGGCAATCTTGATGTTGATCTAAAAACAAATTTATTATTGATGATCAGATAATTTATATCCAAGAATCTAGGTACCCATGTGAAGTTAGAAGGTATGGAGGCAACTAGAGGAGTGTGTAGCCTATTGTATATGTGAATGAAGGCCTCTTGAAGATAACTTGATATAGGATTAAATGGTGAAAGCTCCATTCCAATGCCCTAGATTCACACAAAATATTCAATGCTAATCAAAATTTATTTGTGAATGATCCCTCAAAATTTATCATTATAAAACTTGATATAGGGAATTGTGCATGGACCAAGATAAAATAAAATAATTCCCTAATATCCACATAAGTTCCTTTAGTTTTATAATACTAATTTTTGGTTTTCAATATATTGTTTGACTTATCTTGTTTAACTATCTAAGTCCACAACCATGTTGTATTTAACTTGGTGACTTAGATGTAATCTAATACATAGTGTCATTAAACTAGCTTTTATACCAATGATTTCCACAATCATTATATAATTTATGTTATCAAATCAACCCATTTTTTAAACTAGAATTTTTTTTATAATGTGAATTGTGAGTCAACCATTCTAAGTCAATTTATAAAATAACATAAAGATTTATTTGGTATGGAATTCCAACCTATTTGGCCTTTCCATTGGCACATTGGTCTATGACTCTAAAGTATAAAAGATATGTTTATAAGACACAATCCATTAATTTAATAATTTGAGCCTTAAATTCAAGTCATTGTTTATACATAGCTATATAAATCTAGCACTCATCCCTTTATTAATAACTTAGTCATAAATTAGTATAAATATATCTTATAATGTTTTATTTTATATCCATAAACAATCTACCAAAGTAGTCACTTAAAGACTTAAGTATTATAGAATATTTAATAAAAGATTCAATATCCTTAATAAATCATTTAAATATGGCACCCATCTCCTTTAGTTTAATAAATTTCATAATTAATTCTTCACATCACATATATATATATATATACTACACATATATATATATATATATACATATATATATATATATAATATATATATATATATATATATATATATACATATATATATATATATATAGATATTCAAACACAACTTTAATGTTTTTCTTTTCATTCATATATATCTTTGTATTTACAAATTTCTCAATATTTAAGTCATTATATTTTGATATGTAAATAAATATATACACATTTGCCTTAACCGTACCCTAAGTTTCATTCCTATATGTATATATACAAATATACATAAAACTCTATTATATACCAAATATGATATGTATATTTTCACTATGTATATATATGTTAACATATATATTCAAATCTAGTCATATATAAATGATTTGTGTAATCTTGGATGATAAAAATGATTCCCTTCAACACATTATTTCCTAGGTCCTAAATTTACACAAAATCTAACACTTTTGCTAACTTGCCTTTCCACATAAAAAAATCACAGAAAGCTTCCAAATCATGTATTTATAAATCTAGCACATGGACTTTTATTTTACTACAACCAAAATATCACATTTTAATCCCTATATTAGTCCTAAATTTCTTATACAAAACATCACAGACCTATTAAAGGAAAGATCATTATTCCAACCATGACCATTTATATATTTATGCACTAGGTTATTAAGGTTATCTAGGTATTTTTTTGGGTTTGGATGTAGGGGTTTGTGGATGGTTAAGCCATCCATATAACCCTACACACATGCTCTATTTTTAATTTATTTGAAAAACAATATAAGCCTCATAACATAAAAAGATTGTAACCACTTAAAATTTGCCATTTCAACAAGAAAATTCAATACTAAACCAACCTATTAGATAAGCTAATTATTTCCTTGAAAATCAACTCATTCTATTAGTTCCAAGATCTTTCTCCAATTTCCACCTCTACATCCTCTTCTCTCTGTGTCTTTTCCAAATCCCCTTTCTCCTTTTTAGAAATATTTTCTCCTTTCACTTATCATCAAAATATTTTTCATGCCATTCATGGTGGAATCCTATGTTAACCGTAGTTGTAGGGTTTTTTTTCAAGATAATGACTCGAAGTCCCAAAAATAGTTTCCCCAAAAAAATTACTCATTATAGATTAACTCACATAATAACCAAGTTAACTCAACTTAACTCCTCCATCAAATCTTCCAAAATATCCATGTTCAAACAAAGCTTTCAAAGAAATTCATGTAACTATTCCAATGTTTAGTGTTTAAGTCCACTTGATTAGTAATATAGAAAATAGGTAAGTTATCTAGTGAGATTAGTTCATTAAAATCATAATGTTTAATTTTGGTAATATATAGGTATTTATTCTAGGTAAGATGATAGGAAATAATAAATAATTCATGTTAAATCAATATTGAATAGTATAAGTTTTAGATTCACAAATTATTTGACAAGACAACTATAGCATTTGTTCATCATTTTCAATTAATTTTTGAAATATGCATCAATAACACAATTTACTAAAACATCAATAATAACATCATACAAACATATTGATCACAAAAATCATGTATAATATACTTAAACTATATAATAATGAATTCATTCCCTTTTTAATGCATAGCTGAAACATAATTAATGTAAACTACTCTAGTATTAACAAACATAATACTAGAAAACTAGATTAATGCAAGGAATTTAACAAGTAAATATTTAGTGGTATGTGAGTTTGGGTTACTATCATTTACATTATATAATCTTAAAATCATCTAATCTACACCATATTATTTTATGATGCTCTCCCTCATCATGTTTTAAGGGTAAGACCAATCCTGCATCCACCTCACAACATATATGTAGTTAGTCTGAGTCATCATAATATATAGCCAATGATGTAAGACTAATAAGTATATATCTACAATATAGAGAATAATAAAATATAACTACCCCATTATTCAAACTAATCACCAATATTATCACAATAGTATATTTCATAATGCTCAAACCAAAGCAATAAATAATCAGTTACTAGCCATTTCAAATCCATGGATTTAAAGGTAAAAACATAGGGTGAAATTGAGATGTAATAGTGTACATCTTTTGGAATCTAGTGTTGAAAATTCTGATTGGTCATTATGGGTCACTTTTAAGGGTGGTAAATTATTGGTATACAAATCCTAGACTAACTACCCTTCCAAATTTGGTAATAAGGGTATCATTAAAATGACCCCATATTATGATGGAATCTTTAGGTAATGTTTAGGAACCAATCATAAGTTGCATCCGTAAAGGTGAAGGGAAAAAGGTGACAGTCTACATCCTCATGTATCACATTGAGTAGCCATAGAGATACCTTAAATAACTTCACATGTTCTTTAGTAGTCACTCTCCCAGTGGGGGTAAATAGAGGTAGGTACTTTTCTAGATTCTTAGGTAGATCATGTAGGGCCCAGGGACATTGATGAATGAGCCAGTTAACTATGCCATGAAATGCATAATTTTTTTAAAAGTTTGGTTATATGGGGAATTTTGTTGGGTCCTAGAATTTATATGTCTACCTTTGTCTACTCTCACCATTTTTTGGGTTTTTAAAGATGATAAAGGGATCTTGGGTTTAGATCAGGACCTAGTTCTAATCTTAGGCAACTCCAGGATGCAGAATGGGTACTAAGATCAAATTATCTCTAAATATGACCTCATAAGTGAAAAATATTACAAATATTGGTCATTATTTTATAATAAAATCCTTAGATCAAGTAGCTTTAACTTTATCTTTGAGGATCTAAGCTTAGAAGCATCATATTTCTTGATACCTGCATAAATATTGTTAACCTTGCACATTAATTGATAAATATCAATGTTAAACCAATATTCAAAGCACTTCTACATCTGATTCAACAATAAAAGAGTGTTTAAGCACCTTAAAACATTATTCAACACTAAGCTATGCACATATTTATTGAATCCCAAATTAAATATAGCAAATATGATCTTAAATGCCTAGTTCCAACAGAATTGAGGTCTCAAAAACTAAAACTTTAAAAAAATTCTTATAAATACCAAGATTAATTAGAAAAATTATGTGAAACATTGAAAATATGATCAAAATAACCTTTAATATGCTTAAAGAACATGGTATTTAACCTATCATTGCATAAATTTAGACAAATATCCAAGTTATTTTCTAGATTTCCACAAATGAAATCCAAGTTATTTTCTAGAATTAAAGTTATATTCTTTGATGAAATTCTTTAAATAATGAAAATATTCCTATTAAGGATGCAAATATTCATGTAAATAATGTATATCCCTAGTGTTATTTAACTATATTTGTATATTTTGAAATAGAGATGCATATATTTAATGAAATACGCTATAATTCTACAAAGATGCATGATAGGCTTAAGTGGGCCCACAAAAGGTTCCCAGATATAGACAAATGACTTAAAATTCTACATTACAATTTAATATTCTACATTTTAATTTACAAGATAAAACATAATATTCTCTAAGGGCCTAGAGGTGGCTACTACAATGCTTGTTGTTATCTCTATTTCTTCTCTACATATTCTTAAGTCCATTTATCTACACAAGCCAAGTAATCCTGATCTATTTGAGTAAAGTCCAAGATCATAGGTCAAAATAATTTTGGTATATCCTAGATGAGCCTATCATGATCTATGAGTACTAGACTTAGTTCCTCTTTAATTGCATCTACTTTCTCTAGCCTCTAAGTTTAAAATGTTATAGTGCCCATTACCTTGGTATCCATCTTCACACTAGCTACATCCTACTATAATTTTGCCACAAATACCTTCATCTAGTGTCAAAAATATTGATCATCCATGAAAGAGACATCAAGCTTAGTCACCCTGGTGACCATGGCATCCTTTAGTAGTAAGGCTATCTAAACTCAATATTCTTCAAAAATGTGTTTACATCCTTGATTTGATCCAATGATCTCTTTAATATTATTATTTTATGCATTAAGATTATTTATACAAGAACAATGTCCTCAAGTGGTAGAACCTTGAGGTCAAGGAATTTATTTCTCCTTATAACTCTAACTAGGTTTTCCAACTTGATGTCATGGAGTGCAAGCTTCTGGTTAAGTTTAATGACCACCTTGACCTAATGTATCCCATCTTGCTACCTCTTCTTCATAACTTTGTACAAGTTAAAGACATTGATCACAACATTTATTATTAAAATTATAGTGCCATCTTGCACTATTAGCAATGTTTGTTCCTTTATAGCCTTTCCAATTCATGTTGTATCCCCTTCATTAATGCAATATTAGATTATGTTTGTGATTAAACTAAGGATATGGGGTCCTATGCATATTATTGCACCTCTCTAGGGCCAACCTTCATATTTTTTTTTATCAAAGTGAATAGGGTATATTCACTCTCATAGACCATAGTTGAGCCTAACTATGGTTGCTTAACCTATCTTCTCACTATCCTCATCATAGTTCCTATGCCAACATCATACCTTATGCCAATTTGGGAGGTAGAGTTAGTTGCCTAGGGATTCTCCTACCTTAATACTTGAATGATGTCTCTAACATAATTTAGGGAAGCATTATATGTTGGCTATGTACGAGGTGTCTATAATGGAAGTACCTAGGTAGAAGAAGAGGCCAAGGTTAAAGCAAGAATGTATAAACTAGTTGGGTCTAATTGCTCAAGTGGGTTAAAAAACTAATTGGCAGGGCCCATGTTGAGAACAAATGAAGGGAGTTTTGAAAGATTAATCACCTTATTAGCTATGGTGATTTTAAGTGGCATTTACAAGGTGAATGGCTTTAAAATGTGTATTAACGGCTTAGTGAATCTAGGGGAGACAAGGGCTAGTGATGCACTTATTATGTTATCTTGGGAAGGAGTAGAACCCACAACATGGCTATTATTAGTGATTTGCGATGAAGGTGGAATGTTGGTAGTGGCATGGGAGATAAAGTGGGGGATAATGCCCTCAAAGGAAACAATATTATGGGATGCAAATATGGGAGTGGAAACATCAATAGAAATAGGAGCAGTTGTAAATGTACTAAAAAATAGGAAAGAAGGTAGTGGTGTAGTACTTATAATAGAATTTTAGGGATCTAATGGAAGAGGCACTTTCCCTCTCATAGTATTCTTGGGAGACTTATTCCTCTTGTAAAATTTTTATATATTTCTTTTTGATAATGTTTAAAAATCTTCCATTGAAATATAAATACCTTGTTATAGTTCTTCAAGATCAATGACATCAGGATTAGGATGACTCAATATCTCTATGGCATCTCCCATATCATATGTAGATACAAATGTATTCCTTTGGGAGATCTCTTGTTGGCTATTAGTTTCTCCTTTCATGGATCTTGGAGGTAAGCTCTATCCACTTGGAGTGGCTTGAAATATATGTCTATAGGGTTTATTCCTAATGAGATGAATGCTATCCTCTTTCACCTATTCTGCTTTCTCCTCATATTCTACATTGAACATGATCTCATGAGTTGGTGGGAGTTGAGGCCTTATGATGTCTTCCTTATTTTACTCTCTGTGAATCAACATTTCAATCTCTATGTTTTTCCTTATATCAATTCTGAGGACCACCTCATCATTCATTGCATCATTGGAAACCCATTCATACACCTCCTTTGGGTGACTATATTATATAACTACATCCCTTTTGAATTTTAAGATGTGTCCCAAGCCCTGAAATCATCCTTGGGCCATAGTTAGGAGTCCTTATGACTTGTAGCTAATACAATGTATTGACACTTTATGATTTTAGTTCTCCCTAGCTTATAAGGAGTATTATAGGGGATAATATTATTTTTTATATTGAACATGCCATCAAATCCATGGATTATCTGATAGGCCATCTCCTCTTTGGCCAACTTCATTGGTACATATCTTAGAAACATAAGGTGAGCCACCATCACCCTTGTTAATCTAATGACTGTGTAATCTAGATATATCCATAATATTCCCATCTCCTTTAATGTTTGTCTAACCTCTAGATAGCTCTTAGCATTTCACATTTAGTAATGGATTTATAAACAACTATGTAAAATTCCTCTATAATTACCTTTATGTTGCACTTAAAATGGTGGATATGCATTATAGATAATAATTGTGTCATAACTTCATCTTGAGTAGGAGACCATGAGTTTGGTCCTAATTAGGTGGTTACACATATTTCATCTAATATGGAGCTCATCATGTATAATTAAGCACCATTTTGGTAAGTTTCTTGCATGGAATAGACTAGTTATATTAAATGATGTCTCCAAGTGAGGGAATATGTTAATCTTATATGATTATTTGTAGTAAAAGGATAGTTATTATATCCACATAGTCGATGTGTGCATTTCCAAATACTCTATTAAGGATAGAAAGGCAAATCCTATCCCTTTTTATGAATTTGTGGATATGTATGTTTCCTAGGTCATCCATGAAGACCAATCTAATTAGTTTTGTAACCCATGATGCCAAGATTCTCTCAAGTTTATATGCCTCGTACTAATTTTTAATGATGCTCTGGTTATAGTCTAACTGTGGTAGAGGTAGGTCATAATATTTTTAAAAAGTAGGTCCTACTATGAAGGTGATTTGGAACCCTTAGTTCATGGATTTTGAGTAATTCATCTTCATATTTTGACCTCCCAAAGAGACCATATACTAGGTTAGCACATGGAATGACATATAGCTTTATTTTGGTCTTGTGGATTATGGAAACTTGGATTTAAAAGATGTCTAAATCTGGTTGAATATTATGGAGTGTGGTCTCAACCTCATTAAGATCCTTATCTCCTTCAACATTATAATAGATGTTGTTGTAATGGATGTCCCCCAAGTTTATGGCCTTGAGGATGAACTATGTGTCTTTGAACATAACTTAATTACCATATTGAAATGAAAAACCATCATTCATAAATGTAATGCTATTACCTTGAGTGAAGGGTCCTATCTATGCCATCTTTGTAGTATCATGGGTATAAATTAACATCTTCTCATATTTATATGCAACTTTAGAGCTTTAACAATGGTAGTTTAGGTGCAATTCATAAGTAGATCAAGATTTGTCAAAGATAACAGGGAGGGAAAATGCTTAGAGCTTCAAATGTAAATGTTTATAGAAATAGTTGAGTCAAGTATACTTTTGAAGATTGATTTGATTAATGTAAGGTTTGATGGTGATTCTAGTTTATGTTGTATTAATGGTGAGTTTATCACCTTTGCATATTTTTGACTATTGATTTTGGCATTTAATTGATTTAGAATTTAAATTTATCACTAATATACTCTTTATTTTCCATTAATTTTAGATATGAAGGTCAATATCTCCACCTATTAACATGTTTCATTCCAACTCAAATCCAGCTAGGCAATCATGGGGCTTGAAGATGAATAGGCCACTCAGTTGGCTTAAATCTAGACATGTGGTACCTTTTGATTACTCATAGGCTCTTAGAATGATACTTAGTGTGATGAGTCAATTTTACCCTACCATATGGCATCTTTAAATTCATGGTGAACTCTTGGTTTGGGCCCTCTAATTTTGGTTGGATACAAGAGTGCCACTCATCACTCTTGGAGGAATTCAAAGCTTCTTTCTCACCAAGTGTCTCTCTCACAAAGCTTTCAAGGTTTCCCTTTTCTAGGTGTCACCTTAAAAAGGCTTCTATATAGTTGTAAATAATTTTATGTTAATCATGTGGCTCAGGTAGAGCCACGTGTCACTCTTAAAAGTAATTTGGTTGATCTTAGGATGAAGCTTCATGAGAATGAAAAGTGGCATCACTATGCAGGTCTAAATGGGACACACATTATTCTCATGAGATTTTATTTATTCTTATGCCACTTTTCATTCTTGGAAGGGACCTTAGACAACTGTATACCATTGAGCCTTGATCAAATGGATTATGTGCATCAATGTGTTTGCCTTGTAAGCTCTTAAAAACTCTAAATTGGATGTGATGTGGTATGAACATGTATCATTTTGGAAGAATTCTCAAGTTTGTATGGTTACAATGGAGACATGTGGTGGCATCTCATGGGATTATTCACTATGGTGAGATGCATGGAGGATGTGTGGTAGCTTAGATTAAACAAGATTGATCTAAGATCTTGACATTTAGCCTTTGGACTTAAATTCTAATAGATAAATTTTTAATGAGTTCTCTAGATGATGCCATGTGTCTCATGTGCTTCATAGATTTTTTCCAAGTGTCCTACATGAGGTGATGAACTATTAAGGAATCACAATGTCTAGTGAGGTGAACACCTATCCTCCTTAGGTCATCATCTTCAATTTGATGTCCCCTAAAGAGTCATGAACCATTATTTAACTTTAATATCCTACAAAATTAAGTGAGAAATTAAGTTAGACTTATGAAAATTCAAATGCCCATCATAATCAAACTAAATATATTTTAAATCAAACTTTGCAAGTAAATTCTTTAAACAAAGTATAAGGTTAGTCTAGTAAGATCAAGTGAAGCTTATTGCATTTATACCAAATGGGGAACTACATGGAATTCCCTCAGTGAGAGCCTATATGCACATTTTAAATCATTGATGGTTAATTATTCATTTGTTTAAATGAGAACTTGAAGAAAATTTGCAATGACTGATTAACCATAAACTGTAAGGAAGTATTAAATCAATTTTCTTTGCATCTAAATGACTTGGCAAGCTTAGAATCTTGGAAATTTTGGAAAATTTAGAAAGGAGGTTCCCCATTATAGGAATAGGGGGTAGTTAATCATTAACACATGACTCGAGTATCAATCTATAATATCAAGTGTATTTCCTATTATATTACTTTAGCTAGGAGGGAGAACATCATCTGAGCACTTTTTCACACCAACCATGGACCATAGATAATGATGGTGCATGAATCTAGAGTAGAAAACTAGAACATATGTGTTGAAGATATTGTTGTCACCAAATCTTACACCCTATAAGAGTGTGTTTAGTTCTCTTTCAGATTTGGGAAACATGGGAACACTTATAGGTATATGGGTGTACCTTTTATGTAAGTGAGCCTCTAGATTTAAGGCCTAGCTCCTTGAATGTATCTTGAAATTCTCACACCTACTTAGCTAATTTTTGGTGGGGAAAAGAGTTAGAAGCTACATAAAATCCACCTAATATAAAGAGGTGATGCACCAAGATGTGCTCCATACTACCATCATACTTTCCTAAAATAAGAAACAAGGCACACAAACTAGCTTCCAAGTCATATGGATTCTAACATGAGTATTTCAATATGGAGGTGATATGCATGAGAGCTATCTAAGATAAGTGAACAATAGGATAATTTCAAGTGCTAAGGATTATTTTAAACTTAAAATATAGTCTCATATACTTGACAACACTTCATATGACCCATTAGAATAGGAAATATTACACAAACATGAAAGGATAATGGAAGAAAAAATAGAAAATTATCACATTGCATCACCATACATCACTTGCACACTCAAAAAATTATTCAAGAACTTGAAATCATATTTGATTTAATGTTCAAAGGCAAAATGTGACATCATTCTAGTAGGGCTTTTCCAAACATAGAGTGGAAATATTTTACAATAGCTCAAGAGTTATATTTATAGAAGAAATGAAGAAAGAAAAAAGGAGATTTAGTGCTAAAAAGGTGAATTAATTAGTTCAAATGCTTGAATAGTAGTTATAATTTCTTCTACAGATTATGCTCATTTAGACCTTTTGATTATTCCAAGTCACCTCAAGTGGTAGCACAGTTACATATTCCCTCATTGATGTTCTTTGATGGTTACAATAGTGGGATCAAGTGGCTCTAAGCTAAGTTGTGACATAAATGTAGTTATAATAAATAGATCCATCTATTAGAATTTTGTCTTGGCAATAAACTACTCCTGACTAGTTTATCATGGCATGAAAAAGTGGAGAAAGGGTCCCTTTCATACAGATAGCTCTAGTGATGAATATTTTGAAGTCTACATGTCTTCTGTCATGGCATCCTTTGAAATGATGACTCTTTTCCATGTTGGATCATGCTCAAACTCATCACCATGTTCTTATTTACTTTTCCCCATCAAAAATTGTTTTGTCAACCTTCATCTAAGTCACTTGGGCTTACCTTCATTTAATTTTCCATTAAAAAATGACTTAGGTCATTAATCTCTTAACTCATCTCACTTTATTGATCTACCTGATGTGAATGAATGTGATCCATAGATTCTCTACCAGGACTTAGACTTGTGCCACTTGTCAATCATGCCTTTACACAAAAGGTTCACTAAATCTTTGACTTGCTCACATGCCATTGATTTTGAATCCATGATTGAATTTTATCCATTGATCTATTTGGACACATCAACTCATCAATCATCGCTCCTCATTATATATTCTGTATGGATGAATGTGGACCATTGGATTTTCCTAGACCCACTATTTGAAAACAATTGGTTACTTCATTAACTAAAATTTAATGATTACACAACCATATTTGACATCTACATAAATGTATTTGACATCTGCATGACTGTCACTAGGATATTCAAAATTCAATGGTTATTTGTCATGGATTGAATTTGACGTCTGTGCACTCATCAATTGATGTTTGTAGGAATGTTAATGGCATTTTCATAACTATCAATTTGTGGATCATAAATTACCCAAGATATTTCTTTCAGATCTTTTTCTAGACATTTGTTGTGGGATTTATGTCTTGGCCACTTTCTTGAAATTAATTTATTTCTAAATATTTTGGATTAGATAAATTTTTCAAGGAAATTGTCACATGAGAATTGTCCCAAAGAATTAAGTCTTCCTTATCTTTACCTTAGAAAATTTCTTATGGACAAAATGTCTTAAAGAATTCATGTATTTATGATTTATGCTTGAAGACAAAAT
The DNA here is from genome assembly GCA_037957365.1 of Torreya grandis. NCBI lineage: Eukaryota > Viridiplantae > Streptophyta > Pinopsida > Cupressales > Taxaceae > Torreya > Torreya grandis. Next base: position 819,731 of record JARHVA010001126.1, read on the forward strand.
GTCCAAGATAAATGAGGTCTTTAGGGAAATTTTCATGGGATAATTTTACCAAAATAATTCATAGTTATATTTTTCCATGGACATTTTGATTCATATAACATGTCTGAAAGAATTCATGCCTTTGGGATTTTTTCTATGCCACTTTCTCAAAAAAATAACCCTTCAAAAGTTTTGTCTAAGAAATTTTCCCAAAAAATGACCCTTTGAAACTTATGTCTAGGACACTTTCCTCAAAAATGACCCTTCAAAAATTCTATCTAGGACACTTTTCCAAAGACTGATCCTTTGTAACTTTTATATTGAGATACTTTTTTGAAGAATGACCCTTCATAAAAATTGTTTAGATAAATTTATCGAAAGAAATGAACTTTAGGATTTTACTATGGAAAAAATGTCTACAATAATTTGTGTCTTTGAGCCTTTTATTTTAGAAAAAATGTCTAAAATAATTCTTGATGCTTAGCCAAAAAAGTGGAATAATTTCTCTGAGGGAATTACGCCTTGTACTTTTGTTGTAGGATTTGTGTGGAATAATTTTTTTGAGAGAACTCAAAATGTTCTAACACTTATTCAAAAGTTGAAATAAAATTTTAGCTAAGTGTAAAATTATGATTTTCTATACCTATTCTTGTAACTATTCAACACCATGAAAACCTACCACTTGCATAAATGACTCAAAAATAATGACTCGTAATATACCAAATGACATAAGGACCAAGCTAGACTATGATCAAAGCTAGAATGGCATATGAAATGACATTAATTGAGCTACAACATACTCTATGACATTATAAAAAGTCCTTATAGAATATTTTGACTATAGGGGGTTGACCCATTTTGTCTTATGGGAAAAAATGGTCAACATGTTTGCTATGCCATGACCAATTACCTACTCGTATCCATTGGGATATGGAGTCACATGTACATCAAGTTTGACACACAAATTTCCTTAAATAACATAGAAAACATAAGTAAATATAAATAAGAAGAAACACACAAGATAAGAAACCAATAAAAAACACACTTGTGCTTCATGAGCACTTAGGGAACATAACACACACAACAAGAAAGGAAAAACACACCTAAACAACTATCTTGAGATGAAAATTTCCTCCAAGTTCAAAGGGGAAGTTTGAAAACTCACTTTATTTATGACATAAAGGGTTTAATGAGACATGTATCCTTTTGATCCTTGACATTGATTCCTCCATCTTCTCCATGGTGTTTTCCAACTTCATTGGCATGATGTTCAATGAGAACCAAGTAGCTCCAAATAGGCTAACTATGGAAATAAAATCTTCTTGTATCTAAATAGCCTCAACTTTCTCATATGGTTCCTTAGATATGGCCTCCAATGGTGGCTAAAAAAATCTTAAATTTTTGTTTTCCATGTTGGTATTAATGAGGTTGGGATTCTTCTTAGTTGTGAGTTCTTCAAACTCATTAAGGAGCTTTACATAGTCCACTAAATATTGGTCATTTCCCTCCATGGGAAACTCTTTATCCACCTTTTCAAGTGCTTGACCCTCAACTTGGAAAATATATTACACTCTTTAAAGAGATTCATTTGTAGCTACTAATCATCTTTGTCCTCTATGGAAAGCTTTTTCTCCACCTTCTCAAGTACTTGGTCCTTAATGTATAAGTTTAGAAATATAGCAATCCTGTTAGCCTTACTTTTCTCCTTGACATATTGTACTTGACATTTGGGATCATCAAGCTTCTCTTATTCATATTACCATATATATGAATGTGGCTAAATATTAGGTGGGTCTCTTAACTATTAATGACAAACCTTAACCTCTACCTTAATTTCATCATCCATGTTCATAACTTATTGGATACTAACATCTTCAAATTTCTTTGATAATAGATTCTTGATCAATAGAATGAACTTCATCTTTATGCTTGATTTAAAACTTGTAAAATTTATCATTAGTATCATTAGTAACCTTTTCATCAGATATATAATCTCTTGGAGAAAAAAATAACATACCCAACCTACTAAACTCTTTGCATAGGGCATTGAGCTTTTCCCATAGTTCCTATTCATTCACAACATGAAACCTTTCTCTATTCTCATTTATAAAATCATCAACATGATTTTTAGAGGAATTATCTAAATCATATTTAGAATTTTTTAGAATAGGGTGACCTTACCAAGATGATCAAACTCATGACATATAAAATTAGACTTTTGCGACAAGTCAGTTTAATCTACCTCATGAGTGTCATCTTCAAGAGCCATTTCATATATCTTGTTCTCATGAGACTCTCTTAGGACTATAAATTCTTGAGGACCAACTTAAAATTTTTCCTTGATAGTACACTCCACTTTATTCTTGAGATAATCATCCATAAATTTTTTATTATCCATGAAGTCTTATTCAAATGCCTCTCTATTTATGTCTTAGGAACATTCCACATGGATAGAGGTAATAATATCTTCAATATGTTTCTATTTATTCAAGAAGTTAGGGTTTCCCTTTTGTTGATAAATAGGAGTACTTATGGTGATTTCCTCATCATAGTCACTCATGACATCCTCTTGGTCATCTTTAGCTTGTATTTGCTCCTCTTCACTTGCTTCTCTCAATATGGGCTTATGTCAAGAAGATGGAATATGAGATTTAGTGGAAGGATGAGATGTGATGGGGGGATAATGAATTGGGGATGGAGTGTGTGGTGAAGAAGAAGTATTATCAATGGATTTAGGAAAGAGAAAATCACTAGTAAGCTCATAGGGAAGTGACTTCTTGGGTTGGTTAGAAGAATAATCATCTACATAAGTAGGAGTTGCATCTTGTCAATAACTTTCTTGATATTATTCAATAGAATCATATTCATTTTTTAGTTATTTATTCTCCCACATATTTATCCTATCTATTATGAATTGAAGGCACTTCTTTTCTAAGTCCATTTGTTCCTTGATCTCCCATTGATTTCCTTCTAGTTCTTCAAATGTCTCTAACTTCTACATATAACATTGGGTAGCACCTCTTAACCATTCCATGAGAATATGAGGGAACACATAATAATCATCATCCCAAGTAATCATTTCAGCTTTAGGATCTAGTAACTATAGTATGAATTCCAACAAATATTTGATATAAGATGGAAAAAGTGGAGGAGGAGGGTAATGATGAGGATCAAGACTGGCTTCATTTTGTTGAATTCCAATCTATAGGAATCTCTATCTTGCCTTGTAATACCTTGATATAGAGTCCATAGAAACCTCTTTTTCCTCATGACAAGCCTCATATGATTAATTTTGAGGTTAATAGGTATCATGGTATGGTTGATAAGGATCACATTGGGGCTAATAGGGAGGCATTTATTGATAGGTATCTTTGTATCCTTCCTCATAGGTTAGCCAATAACCTAGTGTTTGTATGTGGGGGAATATGGAGGATTATACAGCTGCCATGGATCATAGGACTAATAGCCATTTTGATAAGACTATTGGGGAGTACATTATGGTTCATAGTAAGGCTAGTAAAGAGATCCATGATAGGGATATTCATCATAGTTGTTCATGTCAACCTCATGTATCAAAGGGAATGTGACAAATTAATCAAAACTTCAACTAAAGATACCTAGATTACTTATAACTAGAAGTTATAATTTGGAGTCACCATTAGTGCTAGGTTGCTTTCTTCCAAAGGATGATAGAGGAAAGACACACCAATAATATTTCCACTCTCTTGGACCTTAGTCCCACCAGGTATGCTAGAAATATTGTCCCCAAATATCACACCCTAGAAAATGGTGTTCAATCCTATTTCATATTTGGGAAACATGGGAACACTTCCATATATATGGGTGTACCTATAATGGAAATGAGCATCTAGATTTAAGGGCTATCTCCCTAAATGTATCTTGAAATTATCACACCTACTTAACCAATTGATTATGGGGAAAAGAGTTATAAGTTTCATGAAATTAAACTAATCTAAGGGGGTGATGTACCAAGATGTGTTCCATATGACCATCATACTTTCCTATACTAAGAAACAAGGCACACAAACTAACTTCCAAGTCCTATGGATTCTAACATGAGTATTTCAATATGGAGGTGAGATGCATGAGAGCAATCCAAGCTAAGTGAACCATAGGCTAGTTTTAGGTGCTAAGGCTCATTTTAAACTTAAAATATAGGCTCATAAACTTGAAAATGCTTCATATGACCTATTAAAACATGAACTCTTTCACAAACATGAAAGGATAATAGAAGAAAGGATAAAGAATTATCACCTTGCATCACCATACATCACTTACACACTTTATATATATATATATATATATATATATATATAAAAGAACTTGAAATTATATTTGATTTAATGTTCAAAGGTATAATTTGACATCATTCTATCAAGGCTTCACCATACATGGAGTGGAACTATTTTATAATAGCTTAAGAGCTATATTTATAGAAGAAAAGAAGAAATAGAAAGGAAGCTTTAGTATTGAATATGGGAATCATTTGATTCAAACATTTGAATCATATTTATAACTACTTATACAAATTTTGATCATTCAGACCTTTTGATTGATCTAGGTCACCTTGAATGGTATCAAAATTACATATTACCTCATTATCACTTCCTGATGGTTACAATAATGGGATAAAGTGTCTCTAAGATAAGTTCCAACATCAATGAAGTTACAACAAATGGATCCATCTATTATAATTTTGTCTTAGTGATAAACCATTCTTAATTGGTTTGCCATGGCATGCAAAAGTGGAGATAAGGGTCCCTTTTATGCAGTTGTCTCTAGTGATGAAGTTATTGAAGTCTATATGTATGCCCTCATGGAGTCCTTTGAAATTATATCTCTTTCCCATGATATATCATGACATAACTCATTCCCATGTTCTTACTTACCTTACCTTATTAAAAATTGTTTTATTGACCTTCGTCTAAGTCACCTTGGCTAGCCTTCATTTGATTGGCCATCAAAAACTAACTCAAATCATTAACCTCTTGACTCATCTCACTCCATTAATCTAGATGGTGAAAATAAATACAATCCATAAATCCTCTACTAGGAATCATGTGCTTATTCCAATCATCAATCACACCTTTACACTCAAGGTTCACTAACTCTTTAGCTTGATTGCATGTTATTGATCTTGAATCCATGATTGAACATGAGCCATTGATCTGTTTGGGCCCATCAAATCATCTATCATATTTCATCATTAGATATTATATATGGATTAATCAAACCATTGGATTTTACTAAACCCACTATTTAAAAATAAATGACTACTTTAAGAGCTCAAATTTTACATTTGCACAACCATATTTGATGATTGTGTGAACATATTTGATGTCCTTGAAATCATCATTTAGATATTTGAACTTTAATGGTCATTATCCATGGCTTGAATTTTACATTTGTACACCCATCGATTTATGTCTATGGGAACATCAATGATGCCTACACAACCATCAATCTATGGATGACAAATTCCCTAGGCTATTTATTTCAAACTTTATGTTGGACATTTGTTATAGGCTTTGTGTCTCAACTAATTTATTTGAAACTCTTTTTATTCAAACAAAATGTTTGGGGAAATTGTCATGGTATAATTTCCTAAAAGAGTTTAGTCTACCTTATATTTGCCTTAGATAATTTCTTGTAGATAAAATGTTAAAAATAATTCATATTTTTAGGATTTATTCTTGTGAACAAAATGTTTAAGAGAAATGAGATTATCAAGGAAATTATCATGAGACAATTTTACCCAAATAACTCATACTTATATTTTTCCACAGACCCTTTGATTCAAATAAAATGTCTAAAATAATTCATGCCTTCAAGATTTTTGTTCAGCCACTTTCCTAAAAAATAACCCTTCAAAACTTTTATCTACAACACTTTCCCAAAAAATGACCCTTTAAAACTTTTGTCTATGACACTTTCCTTAAAAATGACCTTTTGTAACTTCTATCTAGGACACTTTTCAAAAGAATGACCCTTGAGAAATTTTGTATTAGGACACTTTGATGAAGAATGACCCTTCGAGAAAATTGTTTAGACAATTTTCCTAAAATATATGACCTTTAGGATTTTACAATAGACAAAATGTCTACAATAATTTGTGTCTTTGGGACTTTCTTTGGGGATAAAATGTCCAAAATAATTCTTGATGCTTAACCAAAAAAGTGGAACAATTTATTTGAGGGAATTATGCCTTGTACTTTTGTTGTGGACTTTGTGTGGAATAATTTCTTTGAGATAACTTTGAATGCTCTAACACTTAGCCAAAAGTTGAAATCAAATTTTTGGCTAAGTGTAAACTTAGGCTTTTTTAGACCTATTCCTGCAACTATTCAACAACATGAAAACCTACCACTTACATATATGACAAAAAAATAGTGACCGCTAAGATATCGAATGACACAAGGACCAAGCTAGACTATTATCAAATCTATAATGGCATATGAAATGACATCAATTTAGCTACAACATACTATATGACATTATATAAATCCCCTATACAAGATTTTGACTATAGGGGGTTGACCCATTTTGGCCTATTGGGAGAAATTATCAATAGATATTTAATACATAATGTGTATCATAAATAAATATGTTATAACATGATATCATGAAAATATATGAACTATAACAGCATATAAAATGATAATGTTTAATTAAAACATTACTTTAGCTAATGTTTTCAATAATTAATGATCTATAGGACTAGTCAAATTCATACACACCACTCAATCATATTACACCTAATCTTATATTGATGGTGCTAATTAATCTATTGGAATTCATCCAATACTTATATTAGAGTCATGAATGTGAGATTTGGTCAAAAATATATAATAATATAAAAACCAATAGATTCATTCAAAATATTTCCCTTTGGTTGATAAAATTATGCTAAGTACAAAAATATGTCAAATAAAATGCAATGAATCCATAATATCTAGTTTAATACAAAATAATAAATGGAATAAAAATAGTCCTTAATATAACATACCATCTAGGTAATGATTTATCTAGACTACTACTTACTTAAATCACAAATAAAATTATAATGTTATTTCATCCCTGAAACAACATAACACAAACTTATATATTTGTTCATATTCCACATATAAAATAGAAGCCACTCAAAAAACATCCTATTATGCTTTATATTTAAAATTCTTAAATAAATTATTTTAATCCTTTTATATATAAACATTAAAATATATATACAAGCACCCATTTTTACACTATATGGTAATAATATTTTTGATCACAACATAGTTGTGTACATATATATACACACATATATAATTAGTATAATCAAATTCAGATTTATGACACAATCCACAACCATGTATCTATTGCATGTATATATATGTATGCATGTATGTATATCGTGTGTGTGTGTATATTATTCTAAAGTATAATTCCAATAATATAGAAATATTATATTGTATATAATATACTCTAAGAAGACATCCACTATCCATGACTTAGATTATTCCGTATACGTAATATATACATCCTTTTAATAAACTAGTCCAATATCCCCTTTTTATAAACTAGTAAGAACCCAATGTACTTTTTTAATCTAAAAACATATAATTTCATGCATTTCAACATTTATACATAGCCAACCATTTATACTAATTATAATTAATCATATTACTAAAGTCCATCGATTCAAATTAACATTTAATTTAAATGCATATGATGAAACACACACTCAACTGACTATGCCCAATCTGAGTCTTCTGATATAACAACAAAGATTTGACCATATAAAACTCTTCATGCATAATAAATATAAAAATTCATACATAGTCATGTTACCAACTATGCAAAGCTCTTACTTAATCCATAGATAAATTTGAATAAGCAATAATACATAGTCAATATCTATGTGTGTGTGTGTGTGTGTGTGTGTGTGTGTGTGTGTGTGTGTGTGTGTGTGTGTGTGTGTAGTTCATAAATATAATGAATATAATTGAATATTAACACTGCTATATCAAACCTAACATCTTCATGTATATTTTTATTTATAAATCTGAGTTCAAAAACTACAGTTAGCTCATTAACCTACCCGTACCTAGGTTACCTTTTATGTATTAAATCTTATTGTTCCCAAAACCATATATGAATAAGTATGCATGATAAAATATTTCATACATGTACATATATACCCAAAATCTAATTATGTTTTCATAGTTGATCACTCTTACAATCTCATAATTCCAATCTAATTTATTTAAAAACCACAATGAATATATATTATAATTGGTTCAAAAACAACATTATGTCAAACCAATCAAATAAATTATTTAATAATAATCATTTCATGATTTAAAAAAGGTTATCGAATTGGAAGAAGAGTTTAATACAAAGCTCATTAATAGCCTAAAACAACTATGTAAATATTTTATAGATCTACCCAATTCCCCCATATTACCATGGGTTGGATGTAGGTTTATGTGGAGGTTGAGCTTTCCATAGGTTCCTACATACAAACCTTATAATATTACATAACATTAAATCAAATGAAAAGCCCATCAATCATTACATAGAAAGGAATTTAAGTACATAACCAACATATGAATATATGAATGACAATGAAGATGAATTACTCTTTTTCATTAACTCATTCACACCTTCTCCTTTTGTTTCCTACTCTCTATATGCCATGTGTCATGTGAATCACAACCTTCTTTTGATTTATTTTATTCTTCTCCATTAACTTAGTCAAAACCTCCTTCTCTTTCATTAAAAAATAACTTAACTAAATAAAAGATATGCATGCAACAATAGCTCAATATAACTCTTAGTATGCTACAATCCACCACCATGTAGTTCATAACCAAAGTTTCATCATGATTTCTTAAAAATGATGGTTATCCTAGATTCAAAGAGTCATTAGTAACCCTAATCATCTCAAAACTTCTTTTAACTAATTAAAATAGTCATTTTAGATCCTTTATAAAATAAGCATGACATTGACTTAACATAATTCCATCATCGACTTCACAAAACTGACTATCAAAACCAAATAAATAACAAGTCATAATCCCCATGATGTTCCATGTAAGGTCGACACTTGATGTAGTTAATATTATCTTTCCATGTAATGACTATCAACTACTCCAAAAATCATAATGATTATATAGCATAGTTAATAAAAATATGAATTTCAAAGACTATGGTTAATAGTTACAATGTCATTCAAATCAAACACTTTACAAACACAATGATTTCCCATAATTATTTAATTAATATAATCAATGTATAATATATATTATGAATATCAAACCTTTGTTCAACACTAGATTTAATACAATGATATTTTCAAATAATTTTATCGATATCTTTTGACTTTAGGATATACATATATTATAGTAATAATCTTCTAATTATTATTATTATCTTAATCCTATATAGCAAATAACAATAATGGAATATAACTGTACTTATTATAGTAGTGGATACATAAAATCAATCATTATAGTACATATCCATACCTAATAAAGTAGTAAGGTAAGTAAAAACATATATGGATTAACTCATTCAACCAAGTAATTAAATCATATAATATAAGCTATGTACAACCTCAAAATTAGTGAAATCACTTAACAAATAAACTTGATGATCAACACGAACTAGATTAGTGAATACATGTAATCACATAGATTATATAATAATGAAAAAAAATCAAAATAGACATTAAAAAAAAAAATAGTAAAATTATCTATCAAATAATTAATAACACAACATGAAATACTATGTGGTGTGTGCATGGGTTTCTAGATTTAGTCTCTATCATCCCTAAACATCTCCATCTAAACCACTCTCTCTGATGATGCTCTTCCTCCATCACACTTTAAGGGAATAATTTGTCCTACATCCACCTCACAACAATGAAGGTAGTTATCTCAAAAAATATTTTTATACCCATTAAATTATGATATATAATTATAATACATGATCATAATGTACAAAATACAAAATTATTGCTAATTCATAGAAAATAAATAATGTAAATTAAGTAACACATAACTATTCCATAATCATCATATGACATTAAGCTTAATAAAATATTAATTAATAAAATAATCAACCATAATAATCCATTGATGAAATAGGTCATTAATCTTAGAGAGAAGTCAAGATGTGACAATATTTCAATGCAGGGTTAGCCTCATGGGCATAACACAATTGCATGACTTTCACAAGTCAAGGCATGTTTTCTTAATGATCTTAATTAAGTTTAGACATCTTTACTTATGTTATGCAAACATACTTAAAACATCACTATTTTAATTTCCTCATGAGTCAAATAACTTTATGCACTTATATTAGGTTTACCACTAACCTTATTTACTTAAGTGAACTAAACATAATCTTAGGTCAATGCCTTTTAGACTATGAGTTTCATTAATTGTTAATGAAAATGCCTTAAGGCTTGGAAAATTTATTTTTATTATCTTCCAAGGAATATTTACCATTCCAAACTTAATGATTAAAACTCAAGTTATTGACCTTTAATAATCCCTTTTTTATAATGAAATAGGAAAACTTGTTATTATTCCATAAGTCATTTTTAAGAAAAGAGAATATGTTTCTCAACCACATCATACCTTAGTTAAAATAACCATTGGAATTTAGAACCTTGATTTAATTATCTATTTACAATTTTACTTTTATCTTATACTTCTTAGCTTTAAGATATGCATGAGATTTAAACATAATTAATTGTATCTTAGTTTACCATTATAAAACCCAATATTTCCAATTGATTATAAAAAGTTATCATAATAATACTATCAATTTAATAAACATAATGTTCAAATATTATCTCTCAATTAAGTCTTATCAATTTAGTTCAAAAGCAACCAAATATTAATTTCAATAACCAACTAACTCAATGACATCTATATGAGATAAGAAGACTAATAGTATTATATAATCACATGAACTTTGAAAATATTCATGAACACTCATTCATAATATAAGATAACTTAATGAACTTGTTCCAAATATGAAAATAGATGTGTCCACATTCTCAATTTATGCATAATAATTTGAGCTTAAATTATGAGTCAACTTACAACAAAACACTCAAACAAATAATATGAAACTAATGAAGGTATTATTTTAGCTCATATAACTATATGTTCACATTACCTACATGCCACAATGAAGTTCCATAAAGTCATATATGTAAATGACAACATAATGAATATTTTGATATTTAAAAGATCAAACTCTAATCATAATTATAAGTCAACTTGAATACAACTAGATTATTTATATAAATTAATTATAACATTAACTTTGCATCACATAATTAAAAAACATCAATATAATTAATGAATTTAATTATACAATACTCAACCAACTCATTTTAAAATTGATGTTCTTCATTTTATAATCAATAATATAAATATTTAAAAAATATGAGAAGTATAAATTAGGAAATATTATACATGCAAGTCCAATGAAGCAAATACTTGCCTCTCTAATCCCAATGAGCCTTGGAATATAAGTGGACCTAGACCACCCCAACCATTAATTGGATGCAGATCAGGGTAGCTAAGAAATGATGGAGAAAGGACAATTGAAACATTATAATCTCAACTCAAATAAAACAATCAAGTAACTAAAATAAACAAATAAAACTTATTCATATTCAATCTCACCAAGATTTAATAACTTAGCACATAATTGAAGACTATTGCTCACCCCTCTGAGTTTCTTTATAGGTGAATCATATTTTATTTAATGAATATAATATGATCCACAAATGCATATTATGTAATTATATTATAGTAATGAATTAAATATCAACTTAATAAATATAAATGAGTTAGAATAGGAACTCACATCATGAAGACAATCAAACTTTAGAAGTCTAAAAATACCAAACTCAATTCAAATGACCACACCAAATAACATAAATTTTTAGGTCAATGTTGAAAAAAGAGACTGTATCAATCAAGAATAAGGATTCAAATGTCAATATCAACATTTATGATATAAAAAACAAAATAAAATTTTTGGGCCCCAATTTTGAAGACTATTATGACTACGTACTTTTTGGTAACAATCAATACAGAACACCATAGCATAGGAGTCAATGGCATGGAAGAAGCAAGTCTTATGGAGTAAGAAATCAAAATAAAAGGAGAACCTAAGAATGTAGGGATTATATATTAATGAATTTTTTTGGGAAATTAAAAAAATTGGAGATAGTTATGGAGTGGTTCATAGGAACATTAGAAAAGACTAAGTGAAGTACGAATCTAGCACTAACCCATAGGAAGATAGGTGGTCAATGATGAGAATCCAACATTGAGAAAGAATATAGGGGTATATAGGCCAAAGTTTATAGTAATTTATTTTAAATTGATTCCATGACTCAATTTTGTTGATAATCATTGATGAGTAATCTTAATTGTATTTACCTCTATAGCTAATTGGTTAGGGTAGACCAAGTATAAATACCCCCTTGATGTACTTTATATTGTTGTAGATGAGTTATTGATAAGTTGGTTATCATTTTCACTTTGGAATGAGTGTAATATTTGATATATATTATGAATATAATGAAAATAATCCTATGTTGACGTAATTCTTGTGTTCATTTTTTTATGGTTATAATGGAGTTGATATTATCTATCATTATTTTATGCCAAATTCTTGTTATTTTGATAATTAAGTCATGAAAATGTAAGCTAAGTTATATATAGGACTAGTGATGAGTTTATTATTAAGTAATTATTTGAGCACCCTTGTATAATAAATTAGACAAATAAACCCTCATGAAATAAAACTAGTGAAAATTAGTCATAAGTTGTGTGCTTTAGGTGATCATGCGAGAACTCATTCCTGTATGAAATTATAGTGCACTAACACATTGAAAATATTATTTAAATAGGTACATGACTAGGTTAAGACATGCCAATTTAAAGGAAAAGATCCCAACATTTTATTTCAATTACTAGGACATCATAGCGCTTGTTTTCACTATGGTGGAATATGTTTGACTGGATATCTCTAGATAATATTGAATGATGAGTTACTAGAGTAGAAGATAAATTTTCATTACCATTTCTTGAACCATGAGTTTCTTCATGTGAATGGGTAGAAAAACATCTATATAACATAGTTTATGAATCATTCTTTATAGAATTACATATTCACCTTCATTCTTAGATTTCAATGTATGTACAAGACTGGTTAAGGAACTAAGGACATAAGACAACTTGGTTAGTAGAGCATCAGTCGACCTTAACATGGTTGGGAGAATCATGCATGAAATGTAATTTTGGTGAAGTAGAAATTTGAATAGTTAAATTTTAGAATACACAGTCTCAATGTACTCATGTTTATAGGAAGCCTAGTTTTCTTCCTCTGAGAACTATGTGAAAGATATACCAAACATTTTCCATTAGAGATTAAGAAAATCATAGTAGATTTTAGACTTGAAAAATTTTCCATAAACCATTAAACTCTCTATTTCATGAGTATCATAGTGAGTATGGAAATGTAGGGGAACCTTAAGATGTAATATTGTTGGTTTAATATGGTATATAGTCATAAGGAGTTGTAGAAGTGCAACTATGATGAAGCTAGGTGAAGGGCTATGAGTGGAAGCAATCTAGAGAGGGGTCAGGAGGAATCAATAAGTGTTGTAAGGGTTTATCTGGAAGCATAAGGGAATAAAAATGACTCCCCAACCATAATACCACACCCAATGCTAACACACATATGTGTTGGAGAAACAAGTCAGGCAATGATGACTGAAGGGGATAATATGGAAAGGCTAGTTTCCCACCCAAAATGTATGTTCATGCTCTTATGTTAGACAAAACTTTTGTATCTAATTGGGATACAAATAGTGTAGAATTAAAAAATAAACATGTTAGAGATAATTTTTTAGACCAAGACCAATATAGTAGTTTCTTGTTGATTTCACTTCCATTTCAAGGCAAGTGTATGGATCAGTTTGGAATATCTAGCAGACCAAGCATAGCTAGTGGGTAGAGTACTAACACATCTATAGTTAATCAACCTACCTCAGTTCCCAATTTATCAGGTGATTCTATTGTTATAAGAGGTGTGGGAGGTGGTACTAGTGATGATTTGACTAAAGGATCTAGAGGAGGCATAATAGGCATTGGTAGACCTCTCCCATAAGGTCCAAAAAGGACTTGAAGTGCATCCTAGCAAGCTCCTTTGACAACACCTCATCTGCAAACTATGTATTATGAGATGATAGTCTATTTACCTAAATATCATAGTGTGGAGAATTTAATAGAACATGTTCACAAGTGTGAAATTATTTGGTGAGCATGTGACATTACGTCTTCTGAATGAAAGGTAACTCAATTTTCCACCCCTCATTTGGACTACATGCATAAGTGGTACTATAAGTTTAATATATAATAGGTTATGTTGAATTATGAACAAATAAAGGCAATGTTTCTATAGGAATTTGATATCCCAAAGTTTTAATATCATATAATAGTTGCCTTGAAGGACATCAATCAAGAACTAATTGAGAGCATGCACAAGTATGATGCACATTTTAAGATGCTTCTCTCTAAGATTTTTTTGAGATAAATGCCACTCAACATGACTAGTTATTCATAAGAGGATTATTACTTAATTTCTAATACACTTTATAATAAAATACCTTCACCAACCCTCGTGAGGCCTTGGAAGTCACCCTTCACATTGAAGTCATTGGGTAGCATCAACACATGGATTAGTCTCGTCATAGAAGCTCATATTTATACCATGGCATCTCAATTGAAAAATATCATTATGCATAGCACTCATGACACTTGCATTGGTTTTTGGTGTGTTGATTGTGAATCTAAAGGAAAAAATAGGAATAATTACCCTAGAAAGAGTATTCAAACTATGATGAGGCAATTATGTGAGATTTTCCAAGAAAATCATGATGTGAGAGACCTCGTTCAATGTGACACACAATAAAAGGTATCTATATATCATAAAATATGTGATGCATATAATAATGATACCAATAATTTCCATCTTATTAGTGAAATCCATGAGGCATGTGTGTGTGGTACTCATCATATTTATGTTGCCAATAACTAGGACAATGGTGGAGGCTAGTATTTTAGAGGTCATGGTTAAGGATGTGGAGGTGATTTATTTCCACCTATAACCTATTAAAATTTTGGTTGTCTATATCACTACCAATGTGATTGTGTAGTGTATCGCACATGTTTTTTTATAAAAATTAACATCATCTAGAGGAGTGCCCAAACTTGTATACTTATATTAGGAAGGAGAAAAATTAAAAAGGGAATTGGAATGATATGAATTTAAAAAACTCAATGGAGACTATGCCATTCTAATTTTATTGGTCCTAACATCAACATTACTACATGAAGTGGTTCTTAGTCCTAGTCCATGTCAAGCTAGCCCACTAAAAGGGTTGAATGGGAGGAGCCTCATGTAACTAATTATATAGATGTATAGAAATAGAAGGAAGTATTACACAACACCATGAATTTGGTGAGAGAGTTGTAAAGAGAAATCCAATTCCTCAAGGATCAAGATGCTGCTACACATGTTTTATGTATCTTCATGATTTGATGTATGATGTGTTATGTGACTTATGTAATTGACTCTTTGATGAATATATTGTGCCCCTTTTGTGATATTGGATAAGGCATAATATGCTTATTCCTATAGAGGATCATCTATTAAACCATTCATGGAGATAAGAGTGTCATATCTATCCTAGTAAAAAGGTGGATAAAGAGATATTGGTTAACACCACTATTGATGGGTGGGTCATTCAGGATATCCTAGTTGATACTAATGCCAAAGTAAATGTTTTTGCTAAGTATGCTTAGAGGAAAATGGAAAACCCTAGTTTATATCCCTCTCCTCATGTGATATTTATGGCTAATAAGACTCATGACCTACTTATTGGAGTCCTTAAATATTCCATCATAGATATATTAGGTGTCACTTTCAAATATAACTTTGAAGTGATTGAGTTGGCTAAAGTTGATAACTTTCTATCTCTATTGGGTCACTATTAGCTATCTAGATAGCACCCAATAGAGTTCAAATTTGTTCAAGTCTGACTCATACCTAGACTAACATGGGAATGATCTAAGGCTATGGGATGCCTATATCTAAACCAAACCTATAGGGTATTTAATGAGGCTACTTCGTTAGATATAATAGTTTAGACCTCTCTTTTCTAAAATATGGTGATGCACTAAATGTTTTAAGATCTACGTTCAATATTAAACTCATTATCACACTAATAGATGATGAATAAAACTAATGCAATGTCTACAATGGTTTCCAAGAAATAATTCCTCACCTAGAAGTAAATTTTATAGACTTCATCTGGAGGTCAATGAGGGTAAGCTTTGAGTGAAATCATTTACAGTCAACTATCCACTCTATACTTGAGATATCAACATTAAGACATATTAAATGACCTAAAAGAAAAGTTTATTAACACTTAGGTTGAATTTGGACCTGTAAAGGGAAGATGACAAATTTTTTTACATATTTAACAACTATAAAACACTAACCAAAAATTATTAAACAAATGCAAAATTATCTATTCATTACTCCAAGAGCTATAAAATATAATTTCTAGCTGAGTCTAGTCATACCATCTTAAGGGATGTTTAGAAATAGATCAAAGGTTATATTTATAAAAGAAAGGAAGCAAGAGAGTGAGATTTTTAGTGATGAAAAGGGGAATCAATGAGTTCAAACATTTGAACTATAGTTACAACTTCTAAAAATTATGCTCATTCAAACCTTTTGATTGATCTAGGTCACTTCAAGTGGTTGTATGGTTATATTATTCCTTAACTGATGTTTCTTTATGGTTGAAATGGTAGTATCAAGTTGTTCTAAGCCAGGTTCTAACATCAATGTAATTAAAGCCATCAGATCAATCTATTATATTTTTATCTTGGTGTTAACTTCTCTTCACTATTTCATTAAGGCATGCAAGAGTGGAGAGAAGGTTCCTTTTCATGTAGTTGGTCATGGAGATGAAACCATTGGGGTCTACATGTATGCCTTCATGGCATCCTTTAAAATGTTATTTCTTGTTCAAAAAAGATCATGCTTTAACTCATCCTCATGTTCATAGGTCCACTATAGATAGAAAACCAATCTTAGAATATTGGTTTTCCTATAGTCATTATGTTGATGTAGACCAATAGACTATATAACCCCATTTTAAAATTATATTAGGTCCAAATAGACCCATTATATCTTTATAATAACCAAGAGTTGACCATATGCATGGATATTTATTTTAAAAATGGAAAACACAGTCATAAAATGAACGCTAAACGACACAAACCCTTAAGCTATAGGTCCATATTAATATTTAATTGTGATCTCTTTATGTCCTTTAACCTAACGACATCAATGTGTCCCTTTAATGTAATTTATCTAAGTACTAATGGAAACAAGATGACCCTAAAATACCTATTGTCTTTGGTTGAAATACTACCCTTTGGTTTAACTTTGAACATAAAAAATTACTTAGGATAATAAAAATGCTCCAACCTATCTTTATTCCCATTGGCCTCATAGATCCTCACTATCAAATCTTGAAATTTTGACCTCCTGCACACGATTTATCTCTTTGGTATGAATGAATGTGGTCCATTTATTTCCTACCATCTAAGATCCTTAGATTTGTTGAATCAAGATCATACTTTTGGATCAATGTGTCTGATTTAACTCAAGCCCTTTTATTTTCCTAGATTTGAAAATAAATGGATATTTATCATAGTTTAAATTTAACATCTATGTGACTGTCATTTGACATCTAAAGGAACATCATTGATGTTTTCATGACTATCAAATTTAAGACCCTAATGGTTTTTTGCCATAGATTAAATTCAACATCTACACTAACATCTCCCATTTTTTGACCAACTTTAAAGGCTTGGATATGGAAGTGAAAAGGTCATGAAGGAACCAATTTTTTTGGAGATGTTCTTGAATGGAAAATATTATGTCCACTTGATATGTTGGTTCTAAGAGATTTCTAAGTGTATTTAAAAAATGTTCAAGTGAGTTGACTTGTGTGTTTTGTATGACATCCACATTCCTGTCACTGATCATTTGAATCTAAATGGTTATTTATTGAGGCTTGAATTCGATACTCATGCAAACATCTTGCTCTACATGGCCAACTTTGATTACTTATATATTGAGATAGTAATCTCATCAAGCCATGAAACTTGTAGAGCATGTTCTAGGCATGAATAAATTTAAACATGCATGTTCCTTTGGTGACATGAGGCCTCCTAAGCTTGTTTATAAAATGCTCAAACAAGTTGACTAGTGTGTTTCCATGTGATGTGTAGGATAGCCTAGCCCCTTAGATTTGGTAAGTTAAAATTTGAAGCCTTATATCTCAAGATAAAAGACTCATCAAGATATAAAACTTGTATAATATGATCTTGACATGAAAAACTCCATGGCATTGTAGTAT
Source organism: Torreya grandis (assembly GCA_037957365.1). Taxonomy (NCBI): domain Eukaryota; kingdom Viridiplantae; phylum Streptophyta; class Pinopsida; order Cupressales; family Taxaceae; genus Torreya; species Torreya grandis. The sequence goes on from JARHVA010001126.1 coordinate 838,251, forward strand.
TTTGGCTTGCAAGACTTCCTAAGGGGTATTTATAAAATTCAAAAGTGAATTGGTATACTCATTTCTATATGATGTCTTGGTGATGGACTAGTCCTTAAACTTTCCTAGGGCATTTTGATTTAATTTTTCAAGGTCTTGATGAGTTTCCGTGATTTTGTCAATTTGGTCCATGTCCCTACAAGCTTATGAACACTATGAGATCCTCCTTAGATCCCTCCATTTTCATTGATGGACCCATTTATAAGCCATTATATCTTCTAATTTATTAAGATTCTGCTAGGCTTCTTCCTCCAACTATAGGCAAATCTTGATAAGTGGCCCAAAATGGCCAACATTTATGGTGACTCAGCTAGCTTGACCATCATACTAATTATGTGACTTAGATTTTGATTATCTTTATTCAATATGACTAAAAAAATGAAATTCTACTTACAAAAAGACTATTCTTGATTTCTAGAAACACTTTTTGGGGCAATGGGGAACAAACAACAAGAAATCAACAAAACAAACCAAGAAACAATAAAGAAATCAATGTGCAAAAACATTTGGAGGAAAAATAAACCTATCTATTAGAGGTATAGTCACTGAGAGGGGTGGTAAATAAGTGAGCCTAGATATTTTAATTTCAATTCCAATCCTTTCAAACTATTAAACAATCAACCTGTATCAACTTGATTAAGCAACATTAAGAAGAGAGCTCATTCATTCAATGCATACACAAGATCAAACACACAACACATAGTTCCTATGGGAAAATCTCATGGGAAATAAAACCCACTCTCAAACCTATAAAACATGGACTAATTTTATGATAAGATATTAAAAATAAGAGACTAATCAAGTCCTTCTAACCAAGATTTAGTGAAACATCAATTTCATAAGGAACACCTACCCCTAAGATGATCAATCCCTTTTAACCACCCTTTGATCAAGTCCTTCTGACCAATAACCTTGGTCAAGTGTTTCTGACCTAAGGTATTTAGTGCAACACCAATTTCACAAGGAAAAACTACCCTTAATAATAATCAAGTCCTTTAAACCCTCCTATTAAGTGAACACCTCCACCTTAGAATTGATGTATTCAACACCTAATGATAGATCTCTGATTTATTAATCCTTGCACAAATCCCTCTCTATCTCATACAAGCCTCTCACATAGGCACGAAACAATCTCTCTCCTTCACTCAAATTATTCTCATATGTATACTCAGACCTCTTTGCATATTCTCAAACTACAATATCACTATTCTGACATCATAAATATGATCTACAAGTTATACACATAGTCAATAAACTATTATGTTCATCAACTCATCCAACAAGTAGACTACTTATCCTTCTATTCTTTGCTTTAATGCTCACTCTACACTAATAAGCCTTGCACAAGTCTCAAAACCATATTATTCATTTTCACTATTTATAGAGCCTTCATGAATTATCAAGTCCACAATCTTTCCTAGTCAACCACAATACATACCTTCACCCTTAAAGAATCTAACATGGGTTACAATTAAGCACAACTCTCTTTAAAATAATCCTAAGTCACTTTTTAGGTCCTATAGAAACCCATTCACCTCTTTGATACTTCTTCAATAAAACTAAGAACATAAGAACATTTTCCAAGTACATGGCCCCATGCCACATGATCTATAGGTCCTTCTTAAGTGTCTATATCCATCACAACACCCTTTTGTTAACACTCAATTAGCTCAAAGACCTTTTCATACACAATCATTATGGACAAAAACACAATCAATTTTTAACCCTTTAATCATACTACATATGATTTATCAAACCTTCATAATACACACAAAGATGATCCTCATAGAGTCTATAACATACTCTAATAGCTAGATCACTTTTAAACATTGGTATACTAACAAACACAACTCAATTACCATTTTCACATTATTTGAAGAGCAAACATGAAAACATAGTAAAATTCTAACCTTCATAAATTTTAATTTACACACTTTTATACCTTCAAAATCTATATTTATGGATGCAGCTTGGAGTCCTCTATAAATTTTCTTTTAACACTATGAGCAAATTTTACCTGTATCAAAAGATATGGCCCAAAAACTAAACATTGTTATTTCCTTTGTTAAATTAAAATATTTTAATTCAAATGGTCATAGTTAAAATTTAGTCACTTAAAATTCATCTCATGCCATTTCATCTTAGATTAAATATTCACCGTTAATCTTGTTCTAACTTTAACTCATATTGTGCCACTACCCAAATGTTAAAATTTGAATAATTAACCTCATCTCACGCAATCTTAAAATCTTAAGCACATATGTACCATATATATCCTATACATAGCTAAGTATTTATGTGTTAAACATTGGAAACCTTGAAATCATCTCGCTCAATACACATCATTGATCTATATATATACAAACATCTATATATATATACATATATATACATATATATATATACATATATACTATATATATACAAACATCTGCTCACCATTGGATCTTAGAAGAAACCTAATCTTTACCTCTACTCAATGTTAAACTTTGAAAACTTGTCCTCATCTCACTACTTCAAAATATCTTGGAGAAAATTCACTCCATATATCTCTTAAAGAGCTTCTCAAAATTTACCTAGTGTAAAATTGACTATGGGAACCATTGTATTTTGCCTAAGAAACCAAATTTGAACCTCAATAACTTTTGTTGTGCTTAGATGCATGATCTAAAAGTTGAACCATATGATCTCCTTACATAGGAGAATCCAACCATATATAAATTTTCTCCTAGAACCCTCATTCATGTGAGATATAAATCCATTAATTTTCTCACTCAAAGTTTTCTACCATAGAGTCAACTACATCAATAACTACCTAGGAGGCCAACTTTAAACATAAATATATTTTGTTTCACTTCATTGCATGACCTAAAATTTAGCACATAAATACTAAGAAAAAAATAAAAAACCCCATATAATCAACTCCTTCTAAAACTACCACACATGTGAAATATAACACCATTAAAATGCCTACTCAACTTTTCTTGCCACATTGCAAATTTGGCTAAGTATGGGAAAACACTGTCAAACTGATTGGGAGCCCAACTTACACTTACATATCTTATGTTTTACTTTTTCACATGAATTTTAATAAATTACATTGTAACTATGAACACATTTGGTCACAACTATATGACCAAATACACTTGACTCATCCACATGTGGCAATGGTGATGTCATCAAATTGCCTACTCAAATTTTTTGCCACTAGACCCAAAAAATCTAGATGAAAATAATGATCAAGTTGATGGAATCAAATCATGCACAAAATAAATCAAATCATATAAAACATCCTATAGGACCCATTTCACATGCTAAATAATTCAAACTACTCCCTAATAATATCTAAATAGTCAAACTCTGAATATCAACCAAGCCTACTTCAAGCATACTAGGATAAGTATATTGCAAACTTTATCATTGTCACTTAGGCTATCAAGGCACTTCATCCACTCACTGGGACAACTCCATGACATCAACATTAAATAATTTAAAACTCTATAATAATATCCCCCATTGTCATTGATGTTAATACCTATCATAAAAGAATATACAACTCACCTTCCTTGTCTCTCTTCAAGCACTCTCAAAATAGGAATTTTCTCCCCCTTTAACACAATGAAAAAGTGGGAACCAACTAATCCTAAGGGCTTGAAGAGACCATCAAGTAGAGAGGACTGCCTATAAAGATGATATAAACTCCCCCTTACCTTGATCCTACATCTTCTTTCCTTGACAACTTCCTCTTGCTACATGCCAATACTCTTCTTCAACCAAGCACTACAGAAAATGAAGAAAGAACACATAAAACACTAAAATTTGATAGAAATCACCAAGATGCATATAATAGGAAATAACCCTAATATTTATAAGCCATTGCATCACATAATCATATTTATATCTTCATACACCATGAAGAACCACCATAAAGGCTTACTAGCCTTCTCTCTCAAACCACCTCAAGGACCACCAATAGAACTTCATTCCACCCACCAAAAAAATTAATTCTCTAAACCAAATTCAGAACTCTCCTTTAAATAATCATACCTTGATATTTTGGGTAAAATAAACACAAGGCCTCTTCTTCTCACTAGGTCTATCTAGACTCCTTGTAGGCCTACTTAGAACTTGTAGAGCCCACAAATTTTAGTAGATGTACCTTAAAAAACTTGAAAATTCATATTTGGAGAAATATAATGTTCCCCCTCAAGTTAAACAATTAGCATCACCTAGCTCATCCTCTACAACATAATTTCTTCACAAACCTACTAGCCAATTAGGCCTCCATCTTGATAAAAACATGAATAGTTTTAAAACCACATGTTGTACCCAACACCCCCCTTCTCTTTAAAGATAAGGGGACCCACATTTATTTTAAATATGATATTGTAATATGGAGTAATTTTCATATGTTTATGAAAAATTTAGAAAATATAAGGCATTTCACTTTGTGGCAGGATAATATTGGAGTTGTGTGTTATGAGACTAACTTTGGTACATAGAGATGAATTCTTCAGGTGTATGTTCTTCAGGCTAATTATTTCAACCCTCATGTAAATTATATTTTTATATGTTGTGTTTCAGGTATTCTTAGCCCTATTTTCCTTTTGTATTATTGTTTAGGAAGCCTTATTTAGTCATAGAAATTATTTCATACAAAATGTCCAAAATAATTATCCTAAAGGAATTTTGCCTACAAATTCTTAGCCTTAGAAAATTATCCCTCCAAAAAATTCCTTGATGTATTGTCCCTTTGACCCTATCGAACCTACCCTTTAGAAATTTTTAAATATCCCTTAGTCTTACAAAAGTACCCTTCAATAAATCAAAAGTTCCCTTTAGGGATTACAAAGTAAACCCTTCAGGCATCATTTTCCACAAGGTAGATCCTTTTAATCCCATCCCACTTACCCTTTAGGACTCCCACACATACCTTTCCATCTTTTTGAAAATTCCTTTACCTTATGAACTAGCCCTTAAACATTTATTCCAACTAAATCTTCTAAGAAACCTATCCTTTGAGTTTTGTATAAAGTACCCTTTAAGACTTTGGCCTAATCCCCTTTACCCTTCAGGGCATACCCTTTGTATGTTTATCCCTACCCTTTTAAACCTACAAAAAGTGCCCTTCAGTCTTTATGTTTTGAACCTAATATCTCAAACCTACCCTTTGGGATTTTTAAAATTTCCCTTACCCATAAAAAAAGCACCCTTCAGAGATCAAAAGTGCCCTTCATCCCTCTTAAACCTACCCTTCAGCAATTTTGAAAGAACATTTAAGTTTTACAAAAGTACCCTTCAATAAATCAAAAGTTCCCTTCAGATTTTATGAAGTAGACCCTTTAGGATTTGTGTCATGGACAAAGTGCCCTATGAAGTGGACCCTTTTGATCAAAAGTATCCTTTGAGGAAATTGAAAATTCCCTTTAATCTCAAAATAACACTTTGGAATAATTGTTTCAAGACTTTGCCTAGATGAATCCTTCAAGAAATTTTTGTGGACATTTTGTCTGAAATAAATCCCCTAAAATAATATTTCTACAAGCATTGACTCAAAAGAACTTTTCCAATGTACACCCCAGGAACTTTATTATTGGGAATATTACTAAGTCTCATCATACTTAGATAATATAAAAGAAAAAATAATTTTTATTAATATTTTAAAGACATCCCCTGCCAACCTAAGCTAACAAGTTTGAAAAGAATCAAAAGTGAACGTTTCATATTTATATTTCATAACCTAATATTCAATGTATGATCCTATATAGATGATACATAGATAGTGAATCGATCATTTGCATTCAAGTTAACTTACATTCAAAGCCTCCGACTTTCTAATAGTGACTAAGAGCCCTAGTACACATCTCAAGAGTTCTACAAGTATAACAACGACCAAGCTAAAAGCCTAAGTTTTTGTGCCACATACATAGCATATTGAAGGAAACTATAAGTATCCTAGACTACACAATAATGTATTATACATTTATCATGTTCCAAGGAATGAATCCACCATACACATTTTTAATTAAATTTTGTATAGAGTTCAAGGACATTGTCTTTGACTCATAACTTTGGTGTGGTTCAATTAATAAACTTCAATTAAAATGGTGTTATCATAATGGCTTCTCCCCAACCATACAATCACATGGAAGGTGAAGAAGTCAAAGGGAACAATTCTATTTGATAAGTTTAGAATAGGAATATGTATTGGTATGGTGTTACTCAATAGATTATATAGTATGAACAACATCCATTTTATGAATTTAAATTGGGTACCATTATTATATATGACACTATCACATGATTTCACTTATTCCCTAGGGGAAATAATTAGTTTAATATCGAGGGAGCAAATTTTTCATAAATATAAGTGTCTCACACCCATAGGATATTTTTACATGATGTCATATTTAGTGGATGCAAGCATGGGCACATACTATAAGGACTTGGGTAACTTGTGGACTCCTGCCATATACTGTATGAAGAATAGAATTTGTGATTACTACCAATTCATGCACATATATACGTACACTAAACATATGGTTAGAATATGTGAAGACATCTACCCATAGGTATGGAAAGCTATTCATGGCTTGCCTATGCCTTAGATTGGGGATAATATTAGAAATAATTTGGATGGGAAAGGATATTACTTCCTCTACATAGATTTTACTATTAATATAGTTTGGGGAAATAAGGTCAGGACCTTATGTCTCCCAAAATATGTACTAGATAAATTGCTTGAAAAAGAGATTGCTTTCTAATAATGGAATAAAATTGAAGAAGATTTGGCAACACAAAGAAAATCCTTATACTTTAAAAACTTGTTTTCAATTAGAAGGATTGTGTATCAAATAAGAAAGCATCTTAGAGATGTAGGTGGAAAGCAAAATTGTTATAGATTCCCCACACTTTCACATAGAGATTGGGATCCACATGCACTCATCCAAAAACATATTCAAGGATTCAATATCCCTTAATACCACCATCCTTATGATTATGATTTTATTTCCATAAATGCAAAGTATGGCAAATATGTGTTGGATCAAGTGCAGATTGTTGGCCTATAATAAGATCATCTAAGAATGATCCAAGATAACCCTTCCATCTTCATCAAGGAGTTGTATAGTATAAAAGAACTATTTAAGGGATGGAAACATTTAGACTTTTGGAAGGGAATTTTAGGATAAAAAGAAACTTCCTCCTCCCAAGTACTTCTTCTAAAGTCAAAATTAGAAATAGTGAAGAGAGAGTCTAGGCTACCTAAGCCTATTTCTAAATAAGGTGGATAAAGAGGAGATCCCATCAACATGGATTCTATTAAAGAGGGAGACAAAGTGTAAGACATGCCTTCTAAAATTTTTGGTCTAGTTCTTATGGATATCCCCTAGGTATTTACTATTTCATCTATAGGGGTAGCTATTTCATAAGAAATAAAATCCACCTCCTAGGGCTCTCTCACACAAGGAAAAACCCATTTGTTCTATACAAGGAAGCCTAAGACACCCATAGGTAGCCCTACAATATAGGCATCTTAAGGCTTGCTCACTCTGCCTCCAAGTTCATATCCAACAAGGGAGGATAAGGTTATAATCAAAGATATAGAGGATGATTCAGATGAATAAATTGAGTTAGACATGGCAAAGGCCATGGGTATCCAAGTATATCCAATAAAGCTTCACCTCCAAGGTACTTAGACCTTTTCAAGTTTTCCTTTGTCTTTAACTTCTATTGTTAATCAAGTTTCAGTCTCTTATGTGTAAGTTCCCATGAATACTACATTCAGCCCCTTCATTTCTTCTACCTATACATATACTCCTTCCATTTTCACCACCACAATTGATCCATTTATTTTCACTTCCACACCATTTCCTATGGACATTCCATTTATACCCACTGACACTTATACTATGAGAATCCTCAAGAAGAAGAAGGTGTCTAACAAATTCTAGACTACTCTTGCCACCCCTCAAATCCATGTTAAATCCACATATATTTCCCTTCCACTCCCTACCACCACTTCCATAGAGGAGACCAAAATCACAAGAACCAATAGGGGATGGAAGGTCAAGCCCTAAATAGTTCTAGTCCACCCACTTCCTCAATTTAGAGGAGTAGATTGGTCTAAAATAATTTGGCCTCTCTTACATGATGTTTTGACAAAGGCAAATACGAAGTAAAAAAAGGTGGAATAAGATGATAAGGATGAGGTTATGGTCATAACCTCTAATGTATCCAATCTAAACATTCTACCTTGGGTAATGGATTTGAAAATTTAGACTTTTTAAATGCTAAGTTTTTAGGTCACAGAGCTTCCCTCTATGTCTTTCCTATTTGATACTATAACTAACATTAACTAAAGTGTGAGGAAGAGGAAACTTGAAGATGAACAAGGTATAAGAATCATCCTTGAGGAATGGAAACTAGTGTTCTTCCTCACCAAGAGGAAGAATAGATAGCCAAGATAGTCTACATACAAGGAAAATATCTCAAACCTAGATCTAGTGCATGAGAATGTTGTAGTGGCCATTCACGAAGGCACTAAGTTAGCTTGGTAGGAGATGAAAGAGGAGTTGTAGGATTTATAAGCATAGATTGAGCATCTCAGGGAAGAATCTAAGATAGTGTATATTCTTGTGGCTATTGAAGCTATAGTTTAGGGGGTTGCATCAAAATGTTATAACTCCTTAGAGGCCATGGAATTTATGAAGGATGAGATGGCTCCCCATGTTAACTAGGAAAATCAACTTTGAAACTCCTTATTTCAAAATAGTTCCAAGCTCAAAATTCTAGTTATCTATACATGCAACTCTTTATATAACCATCTTAGTTTAATGACAACACTCGAGGCATCTAATGTCTTAAATATTATTTTCATCTAGCAAGAGGAGGTGAATGAATCATTGAAAGTACTTATCGACACGGTACCTAAATATAAATAACATGAGGTTTAGATCCTCCAAATTTTTGATGAGTTAAAATTTTCCAAGGCAAGAGATTCTACTGGTAAATTGATTAGTAGAATTACTTTTCATAAAATTGTTTAAAAGGCTATAGAAAACTTTAAATAAAGTATACAAGGTTTGGCATTTGAAAAAATATAATCTAAGGTAATCAAGGCTTGAAAGAAGGTAACTGAGGTTGAGATATTCAAAAATAAACTCTAGATAACCAAGGACAAACATGTAACACTCCTTGGATAGACCAAGTGACTTCACCGATCATTGTTAATTAACTTAGACATTATCTAATAATATCATGATGCATCACACAAATTATATGAGGATAATGAGGTAAAGAAGAAGTAGGCTTCTATTGATATTGCTATATCTTCAACTATTTCTTCCACTTCCATGCCTACTAAATCACATGCAACACTTCAAACAACTTAGCCTTGATAGGCTAAAACATTAAAAATGTATAATTTTTGTAGTGACACATATACTTAAATTTTCCTTGAGATTAGAGTGAATCACTATAAAATTTACTTTATATTTTTGTGTACATGAACACATTGCATTATTTTGTAAAAGTCAATTGAACTATTTATAACTTTCTTTTAATCTTTTTTATTATACAACTTTAGACCATAATTATAACTATGTGTTTTAACTTGCACATGTAATCATCATGCATATACTTGGATGATGAGGTGAATCCTTTCCCAAGGTCTATAAATATAATTGTACCCATACTTTATTTTTTTATTATAAAATTTTAGATTACAGAGCAATGAACCAATTTTTATCATTAAGTAAAGTGTTTTAATTATTGTTTTCTAGTTTTGTGTTATTATTTATTATTTCCATGGTCATTTATTTTAATAAATATATAGTGTGCTAGAAATGTGAATAGACTATTGATTGTTTTGATTAATATGCTAATCTTAGATGTGCAATAGCTATTGAATATTGGTGAATGTATTAACTAAATTAGTCAAAATAAATTGAATTATATTTATAGAAAGTGTACTGGTGTTTTCTTGGTGTAGTTTTATGTGTGTGTGCTATAACTACCTCAGATAATTTATTAAGCTCAAGCTATAATATTATATTTAAAGGGTGTATAATAAATACCTTAAATGAAACAACCTTTGTTTGAGGCTAGTGAAATTTTTGCATCCATGTTTCCCTAGAATTCGTAATTTTGCTTGACTACATGTGTGTTATTACCACTAGCAATAGGCATTGGTTTTAAGAAAGCACAAGTCTATCTAGAAACCAATTAGGGAAGTAATTTACAAGATCCATGGAAAATTCTTTTCTACCCTACCTTACCCTACTTTTTGTGTTTTTTTATAAAATATTTAACCACCTTATATTAAAATCTAGTTACCCATCCAACTCATTTAGAAATACATAATTTTAGGGTCCACACCTCTGTCTAAAAAACATTGTCAACAACTTGCATGATTTACCCCCATTACATCAATAGGTTGAAATAAAATACATACCTACAACTCATGCCATAGAGTGGAGTTTACCTCTATTGAGATCCTAAAATGTTAGAGGCTACCTCATTCAACTGTGGTGTGCATAAAACCTACATAAAAATTATTTCATTAGTGCTATAAGGAGGGTTGGACCCCTGACAATAGAGGTTATTATTTGCATAGATTTTTATTAGAGTCACCCAAGAGAGTGACTAGATACAATTCCTAGGTTTGTTTATTACATTCACCCTTGACAAGTCATAAGAGGCCTTGAGTTGTACCAATAGCCCTAGTTTAGAATAATCCACCTCTGCTAGGATACTATTTACCCATAAGGAATCCTTTGAATGTTAATCAACCAATGGATTGATAATAACCTTGGATAGTTGGATATATTATTTCCATCCCAAGAGGCATGAATGATTTACCCTAAAAACCTAAAAAGTATCTGCCATCTTTCTCTCCCTTAGGGCTTAAAATTGTACAAGAGCATATCAAATCTATTAAATCCAATTTAGGGTTAATGAATGTGGTTGATGAAGATGTTGCATTTTGATTATTCCCTTTTACTTTAATGGATATTGTTTATGACTGGTATCTTAATCTAACCAAAAAATCCATCACCAATTGGGAGGAGTGTCAAATGGCTTTTCTTGCATAGTTTAGATAGGTCACCAATCTTAGATTGGTATATAAACACTTTGATATTATGAAAAGGGAGCCTAATGAGCCCATTCATGCTTTCAATGCAAGGTGGTATAATATGTACAATTAGTTCACCCCAAGGTATAAACCATAACTTGCATTATCATTGGAGATGTATAAGAATGACTTAGGCCTTATCACTACCATGTTCTTGAGGAGACCACCTACTACAAATACTTTGGTGTTGGCATTTAAGGAGGATATTAACATCTATAGATAGCTCAACCTATAAACACTAGGGGTAACTAACATCAACAATGGATTTCTAACACTCAATTCAATACCACACATGAAGTAGAACATCCCAATATATAATTAGAATCAATTATACACACTACCTCCACTAACACATATGATGTAACCTAATTTTAGGTACATGAACAATCACATAATAGGAAATAGTTATTGATGGAACCAACATGAATTTTCACTTCCTATGGCTATTTTTTAAGGTTCATATTCCAAAAAATCTGGATTGGATTCTATTCAAAAGATGGTCTAGATGTTGAGTAATGATTTTTTTAATATGAAAAAAAAGATGGGTAGTGCCAATTCCCCAAATCACAATTATAACATTGGGTTATAGAGATATACTAGACCATTTAATATGCCTAAAAGTAATATGGATCAACTTGACAAGCTCACAAAAATCAACATCACTAAAATGACTCTCTCTAATTTGTGCAAGATAGATAATACCCCTAACATGGTGGGATCAATTTAATTGAGTTATATACATTTTTTAATATCTTTTATAGGGAAGTAACTAGACAAGATCAAATGAATAATCCATTAGAATCTCATCAGGATCCTAGATCCCCTAACATAGCAATTCTCTTTGAGACTCATGAGTTTCCCTTCCCAAGAGAAGATGACAATGAACTAGAGGATAATACAGATGAAGTTTATGCTTTCCAATAGTTATAAAGAGGTGCATGCAACTTAAGGAACAATAAACTACTTACCACCTTGACTCCTCCAAATACCACAATAATTCCTACAAATCCCAAAGTGAAAAACAACCCACCCCCTCCAAAAGGGATGATCAACCACTAAATAAAGAAGAATAAAGTAAAGGAGGATAATATATCATGGAAGATATGAATAAGATTAAGGAAAATATAACTCTCTATGAGTTAACCCAAATCACTATGCAAAAAGAGCTATTATGGAAGTCTATTATTGGAAAGACCCCTATGGAAATAACTAGAGTGGCTATGGACAAAGTAAAGGTTATTGATGCCAATGCCATTTACAAGAGTAAAACTGAAGTGCCACCATTTTTGCTATCCTTAAGATCATTCAATAAGAACATTTATAACTATTTGGTTGATTCTATAGCATATAAACATATAATTCCTACTTTTATATGTAAAAATTTTGGTCTTACCCCAAGTCCGTCAAAGAGATCAATCTCTCAACTAGATAAAATAGTGGTACCATTAGTGGGAGAACTAAACAATGTGTTCATCCAAGTAGCATCAGAATCAAGAGTATAGATGACTATCGATATCTTGGTACTAGACATATTAGAAGGTTATAGATTATTGTTGAGTAGAGATTGGTCCAAAATGCTTAATGGGTATCTTTCCATAGACTTCTCACATATCTAGCTATCATGAAGGGGAGTTGCAAAATAGATAAAAATTGATAAAGATCCAAGAATGAAATATCCCATCATGTAATACAACATCAATAATGAATAAGTAAAGTATGACTCTCCCACTTTGGGAGTTTATATGTTTACCACTCATAATCTAGCACAAAACCTAGAACTTGAAGGTTTGAATCAGCTATGGACTATGCATTTTGATGGAGCTAGGTCCAAAAAAATATCAAGCATAATAATTAATTTATTGAACCTAAAGGTAATAATTTATATTTATCTTATATATTTTAGTTTCCATTTACTAATAGATAGAGCTGAGTACGAAGCTCTAATTCTAGGATTACAGTTTGCACTAAGGATCAATATAAAGTAGATAAAGGTATTCAATGACTCAAAGTTGGAAGTTCACCAGGTAAGAAATAAATATCAATGAAAATTATTTTATTTAAATAGATAAAAACATAGAGCATGGGATTTAATTAAAAGCTTTGAATCCTTCAACATAGTAGAACTCTCGAGAGAGCAAAACCAAGCTATCAATTCACTAGATACTAGTGCTACCAATATCAAGCCATTATAGAAGTTTGAGGTAAAGATATTATTTATTAAATTGGTTCCTTATCCCTCTATTATAGATAATATAAAGCATTTATAGGTCTTTAGTGATGACCAGTATAATATCTAGTTCTTGACTAATTCAGAGGATTTGAAGTCCCAAATCATCAATCATAAAGATGTTAACCGCTTTTGTCAAGAATAAATAGATAAATAAGGTATTCTCCAGCTTAAAGAGAATCAAATTATATTTGATTTAGTCTATTTTGAAAGACCATTCAACTTAGATCCTTACGTATGATAGCTCAAACAACCCAAGGTTGATGAATTTGACTTTAAGAGGGAAAATTTAAGAGATGACTGTAACCTAGGTGATGTAAACATTGGCCTCATTTTCACCATGGAGGAAAAATAGTGACTTAAGGATTTGATTATTCAATATAAGGATGTTATCTCTTGGACCTATTAATACCTTAAGGTGTATGACCCATAGGCCATCACTCACATGATCCCCCTGAAGCAAGACCATAAATTATTTAAATAGAGGTAGAGGCTAGTGAAACCTATTATGGAGCCTCTTATTTAGAAGGAAGTAGAGAATTTATTAAGTGCCAAAATCATCTTCCCAATATAAAATTCTACCTAGGTGGTCAATTTGGTCTCCATTAAAAAGAAGTGTGGTGAGATCAGAATATGTGTGGATTTCACAAATATGAATAGGGATTCTAAGAAAGACAATTATCCTCTACCTTATCTAGATGAGGTAATATAGATAGTGAGTAGTTCCTAAATGATGTCCTTTTTGAATGGATTTTTAGGCTATAATTAGGTACTAGTACAACCTAAGGATAGAATGAAGATGGTGTTTACCATGAAATAGGGTACTTATGCATACAAAAAGATGCCATTTGGCCTGATCAATGTTGGAGCTACCTTCAAATGTGCCATGGGTCATGCCTTCAAGGGGATAATATAAAAATTCATAATCATCTAAATGGATGATATGATAATGTTTTCAAAGAATAGGGAAGATCATGTAAGTCACCTACAATCCATATTTGAAAGGTGTAGGAAGTTTAAGATTTCTTTAAATTTGAAGAAAAGTATATTTAACATCATTGAAGGGAAAATATTAGGACATATTATCACAAAATATGTAATCATCATTGATCTAGAAATAATCAAGACAATTTCAAAGATTCAATAGCCAAATAGAAATAAGGAGCTTAATTTATTTTTTTGGAAAAATCAACTTCATGAGGAAGTTTATCTCAGGATTTGAAAATATTATCAAGCCTCTAAACACCATGCTCAATCAAGATGCTAAGATAGAGTGGACAACTAAATACAAAAGGTATTTTTTGGACATCAAGAATGCAATATGACAAGATCTAATTTTAATCAGTCTAAACTTTATAAAGGATTTTTATCTATATTCTTTCACTTTAGAACACACTATTGTTGTTGATATCACACAAAAGAAAGATGAAATTGAGCATCAAATAACCTTCATGAGTACCAACTTACAAGATGTATAACTACAATATCCTATGGTTGACAAATATATCTTTTCCCTTATTAAAGCAGTGAAGAAATTTTAGAGTTACATCTTAAGGAACAAAACCATTTCTATTGTACTTGATTCTTCTATCAAGCTCACCCTTTCATAGAATGAGATGGGTGAATGTTGAGGCAATTAGATGGCCAAGATCTAATAATTCAACATGGAAATTAGGAATACAAAGATCATCAGAGTTTAAGGCATTATTTATCTTATGACTAAACCTAATCCTTTCATCATCATTAAAGATGTATGTGTAACACAAATTTCTAAAGGAGAATGGTACATAGATAAAATCCAATAGTTACTTATAGGATCTTGCCTCCTAGAATTTAATAGAGAAATAAAGAGAGATTTGAGGCTTAAAACTACTCATTTCATGATAAAAAAGGGAGTCCTCTATAGAAGGAACTATGAAGGTATTTATCTTAGATGTGTATATGTAGAGGAGGCTAAGGAAATTTTGAAAAAATTGGATCAGAAGATAGGCAGTGGTCACCCTACTGAGAATAAAATAACACAAAATTTTAAGGTTGGGATAATATTGGCCAACCATATTTAAAGATGCACATATGCATGTTTGGAATTTCAATGAATGTCAAGTATTATCCAAGAGAGAAGTACATGCATCAATACCTCTATAGCCAATTATTGAAGGAAGGCCATTTTAACAATGGGATTTGGAATTCTTTGGTGTAATCAACCCAAATTCCTTAGCATGCCATAAATTTATGCTTACATCTATAAAATATTTCACTATATGGATTGAAGCCATAGCCATGAAGAAGTGTAGAGCACAAGATGTGATTCACTTTTTGGAGGAACATATAATAACTAGGTTTGGAATGCCCATCTCTTTGATGCATGATAATGAACCGAGATTTATATCAATCCCATTCACTGAATGGGAAAATGATAATCATATTATAATCAGGTCAGCCTCTAACCACTACCCTCAGGGAAATGGACCAGTAGAGTCAACAAATAAAAGTCTAGTTGATGTAATCAAGAAGTCAATAAGGGACATGCCTAGGGACTGGCATAATATACTCAAGTATGCTCTTTGGGTAGACCAAACCAGATACAAGAAATCTTTGAAAGCTTCATCTTAACTACCGGTATATGGGCACATACTTGTTTTCCCCATCACATTAAAGCTACCCACCTATTAGATCATGCAAGATTACATGGAACCAAATGACAAAGTAGAATCAAGGTTGCTTGATATAATAAAGATAGAGGATTCAAGGATAGATGCCTTACATGCCTTTATCAAACACCAATATATGGTAAAAAGGTAGTTTGACAAAAGAGTGAAAGTTAAAGCATTCAAAATTTTAGATCTAGTACTACTATAGGATAAATCCCATGAAAAGAAAGCATAACATGAAAAGTTTTCCCCATTATGGATTAGACCCTATCAGATTTTAAAGATCATGGGAGATAATGCATTTTTTCTAAAAGACCTCCAAGACAAAAAGCTTACCTACCCACTCAATGGATAATTCCTTAAGCATTACTTCATAGCTATTCCATATATGGATATTACAAACTAAGAGCATTTAGATAAGTTATATTTAGGACTAGAGTAGATTTATATGTTTCTAATTTAGTTTCATGTTTTTTGGATTAGTCTTTCTTGATTTTAGTATTTTGATTTCATTAGAATAATTCCCTACTTTATAGATTAGTTGTTATTTATTTTCTTTGAGGTTCAAAGTTGGCCTTGCTCTATTTATTTCCAAAAGCCTAAATCTAAAACATGTAAGTCTAAGGCTTATAGAGAAGGGGAAAGTTTAAATTTTAAAACTCTTGGAGACTAGGTTATAGATTGGGTATATTTCAATATTTTTGAGTCTTTAGAATGAATAAAAGTAATCAAAGAATTATTCTAAATAGTGTCACAAATTAAATATTCTTACTAGGTATTTTAATCAAATTTTGATTTTTATCTATTTATAGAGGAAAGATAAAACTAAAAAAGGGATAGAGGTTAGTATAACCTAGATAAGGTGTGTGATCTATAATCTAAACAATTTTAGATACTCTTCTTCAGCTTAAGAAGATGACATACAATAAGATATAACTAGAAAGGGGTTGGTTAGTTAGGTAGATGGGTGGATTTCCTAGCAAGCTAGATCCAAGAAGCATGAACTATATAAGAAGTCTTCAATCAACATTTTTTTATAAATTAATGTTGAAATAAATGCTAATAAAAAAGATAGGATAACATAAAAGTACTAGATTTAAATAAATAGATACTTTTTTAATAAATTCTTTTATTCTAAAAAAATAACATTTAGGTGAATGTTAAATCATTAAAAAAATATTTAGGTTAAGTCAATTTATTGTTTCTAGTATATGAGGTGATAGGGGCTAAGAAAATAGGCTTTTGATTGAGGTTGGTTAATAGGTTTCTAGTTTTTTGTAAAAAAAGTTCACATAGTGATCGTTGATGATTAGGGTTATAGTCAGTAGTTGAGGTAACCATCGGTAGTTGAATTTACCATTGATAGTTGAAATGACCATTGATGATTAGGGTGATGGTTAGTAGTTGAGGTAACCATTAGTAGTTTAATTGATCATCGATGTTTGAAGTGACCATTGAAGCTTAGGGTGACTATCAGTGGTCAATGTGGGTTTGGATAGCTTATTGATTCTAATCATAATAGGTTGTGGGTTGGCTATAAAAAGGTTATGTGGGTTGTTGGAGGTTGGTTAATGTTCATGAGGGTAAGAGAGTGCCTTATTAGTATCAAGGGAAGAGGTTTGGTTTAGGTAGAAGTGTTAAAATGAAATAAAGTAAATGAATACATGAAAACAAATACTTAGCTTTGGTTTTTGAAGTTATTAGTGAAACCTAGATGAATTATGGCAAAGTAATGGTGCCTATGGATGAAAATAAATTTCGGTAGAGTGTTAGGTTTTTATTATGATAGATATTTCATTGGAAAGAAGACTTGTAAAATAAAATCCTGCTGAAGAAGTCCAAGATCTTTGATTGTCCTTTTTATTTCATGTTTTTCACCTTCTCCCCTCTTTTTATAGGTAAAGTGAGATAGAGGTAGAAGGTTCCACAAGAGGTTTGAATGATGATTTTTAGGCTTATGATGCATTATAAAATAGAGAAGGTGGACATATAGATGAAATTTTCATGTATTAGCTCACACATCATGAGTTGGTAAGTTTAGGTGTTGATGACCTAATTGATGATGGTTAGATTAGCCATCGATAGTTAGGATGATCATCAATGGTCAAGGTGACTCTTGATGGTAAATATGGCCAAGGTAGAAAGTTTAAGTTTGGGTTCGTAAAGGTTAGGTTGGGTTAAAGGTTAAATGTTTGGCCAAGGTGGACATCCAAGTGTATTTTAATAGTTAGAACCATCATGTGTAGATTTTTGGTGTCTAAATTTCCCCCTCTTTGTTTTGTTGTTTTTATCATCAAGCTATAAAATAAAAATAGATTATGGGTCAAAGGTTTAGTTGCCCCAAGTATGGGAGGAGGTGACCCCCCTCAAACTAGGAGTTGATGAGGTGAAATAAAATCAATATCAGGTTTAATGAGTGGTTAAGTGGATGGGAAGGTAGGTGAAAAGGTTTGTAGGTGAGGTTGGGAATTAAGGCACAAACATTAATGAAAAATGCAACTAAGTATGATAGTCAAGATCATGCACAAACTAAGTTTCTAATGTTAGTTAAAATAAGTTTGGCTCTAGAAGGATAAGTGATAAGGTAACTAGGCCCCATCATTGGTCATAGTTGATCAAGTTATTCCTATCAAGGATTATAAATTGGGTTAGTGTTTTCATAGGTGTCTGAGGTAGGAAGTGCTCCCTTGAAAAACATAAATGGTCTAGTTGTGCATGAGGTGGTGCAAATTCAAATGTTCAACATGGAAATGTTGGTCGATGTAGTAAAAATTACCAAGGCAAGGTCATCATAAAATATATAAATAATTTGGGATAAAAATGGCTAACATTAAGGTGGACATGGTCAGATGATTAGTTGGTTGGTTGGAGAGGATGTTCTCTAATGGTTCATGGCTAGTTTGTAGAGAATGGATGATTTTTGAAGGTTGGTTAGTGTTGTTCAAATGGATTTCCTTATATTGATGTAACACCTAGTATAGCTATGAAGAAGGTATGGTGGAAAAAGGTAATCTCTAAAAGGTGGGGGAAAATGTGACTCCTTAATGGTTGGGTGGTGTTTAAAATGGGTTACCCCAATTTGATGTACCACTTGGTTTCAGTTTGGTAGGAGAATGGTAATCTCCAATGTTTCATGGTTAAGGTAAGGTGGTTGGTTGGTTGGTCATGTTCAAATGGGTTTCCCTAATTTGATGTACCACTTAGTTTAGTCTAGTAGGAGAAGGATAATCTCAAAAGGTTTATGGTTAAGGTAAGTGTAGGTTAGAGAAGGGTAATCTCTAAGAGTTGAGTTTGTTTTGGTGGAGAAGTTGTTCTCCAAGGTGGGGGAGAAGGTGAGTCCCTAATGGTTGGGTGGTGTTTCAAATGGGTTACTCCAATTTGATGTACCACTTGGTTTTGGTTTGGTAGGAGAATGTTAATCTCTAATGGTTCATGGTTGAAATAAGTGTAGGTTAGAGAAGGATAATCTCCAATGGTTGGGGTTGATGGAGAAGGTACTCTCTAATGGTTTATGGTTAAGGTAAGGATAGGTTGGAGAAGGGTAATCTCCAAAGGTTAGGTTTATTTTTGTAGAGAAGGTACTCTCTAAGGTTTAATGGTTTGGTTAATTGATTGATGGAGAAGGTGACTCTCAAAAAAGTTAATTGATTGGTTATTTTGATGGGTTGGTTTTAATGACTCAGAAGGGGTAAGAGACATGTTTATAAGTGGTCATGAAATTATAAAGAGGAGGCTAAATTATCCTATTGATAAATAACATGATGCCAAGATGGGTGGACTTATGAATATAAGCCCTTATTATGCTTTTTATTTGTTACTAGTTTGATGGTTAAGAAAGGTAACTTAATCACATGGTGTCAAGTAAGCTAAAAAATCCCTTGATTTGTGAAGGATAAAAGGGGAGATGGAAGATAGGTAGTGGATGATAGGTAGGGCAACTTTATTGTTGGGACAACATGCCCCTTTTATAAGTGACTTAAGAACCATGATAGATAAGTCCCTATCATAATGCAAAGTGTAGATTGATCGATGTGGGAAGTCTATTGATGTTATTGTGCAAGATAATTGTAAATATCTAGGGATTTCTTGTTGTTTGATTTTGATATAGGGTTTGTTATTGCTCTATTTGATATTTTTAGAAAGTTTATTGATGTAAGAAGATTTAAATGACTACTTTTGACAAAGTTGACTTAGCCATCTTTTAAGGGAGTGGTCTAATTTTATATTTTTTCATGTTCAATATCTATCCTTCAAGAGAGTAGTCTAACTTTTTAAGTAATTTAAATTTTTGGGTACCTATCCTTCAAGTTAGGAGTCTGCATGCTAGAGGTATTGATCCAAGTTATAGTTTGGTATCCCAGATTTTTTATATGTTGGTTTAGACATGAAATATATATATATATATATATATATATATATATGCTTAATTTTTTCCTTTATGGAGGTAGATCCATAGCATAAGGAGGTTGGTGATGGGTAAAAGGGGTGGTTTAAATGACAATGACCATGGGAATCCATCCTAAGGAGGTTGGAAAGTTCCATTAGGGTCATGTCATAGGTAGAGTTTTGGTATCCATGCTTAGGATTAGGATAATTTTGTGATGCATATTCACATGATCTTATTTATAATTGGTTGTCCTTAAAGATAAGGAGATGAAGGTGATTGAAAACAATGGATGAGATTAAGTTGGACACAAGATGACAAGTAACTTGGCTTAACCAAAGAATAGGCATGTAAATAGAAAATCATATTGAGGAGGTTGAGGTTTTGATATGCCCCAGATCCATGATTGAAAAATGGTTGATGTCAATTAGGAGAGTAGATTTCCCCCAATTAATTTTTAAGACTTGATTATATGTGAAAAATATTTGGGTTGACAAAAAGGTGAGGTTGGTTAGGTGATAGTTTGGTGGAAAAGGGTAATTTCCAATGGTTAGGGTAGAAGGTAACTTTCAAATAGGTTGGGTGGTGTCGAAATGTGTTTCCCTAATTTGGTATATGAATTAGTTTAGGTTAGGGTGATGGAAAAAGTACTCACTAATGGTTGGGGGAGAAGGTGACTCCTAAATAGGTTGGGTGGTAACTGAATAGTTTGTCTCAATTTGGTATACCACTTGGTTCAAGTTGGGTTGATCAAGAAGGTACTCTCCAAAAGTTAGGGAGAAGGTGACTCTAAAATATTTTGGGTGGTGTCCAAATGGTTTATGTGAGAAGGTGATTCTCTAATAGTTGGTGATCACAAAAAATGTGAAAAAGGTGGCCCAAAATGACTAAGGTTAATGTCATCTGGTTGATTGGTTGATTGATGGATAAGGGTAATATCGAATGGTGTCATGGTTAAGGTAAGGTGGTTGCTTGGTGAGCTATCGAGTATCCATTGTAGGATGTGATCCTAAGAAGGAAAAAATGGTTGGTTGGATTGGTAAGGTGGAGAAGGGTAATCTCTGAAGGTTCAATAGGTTGGTGGAGAAGGTGAATCCACTAGGTAGGGGGAGAAGGTGATTCTCCAATAAGTTGGTTCGGTGAAGGAGAAAGGTAATATCCAATAGTTCAAGGTTTATTGGTTGATAGGTTGAGGAAAAAATTCCAAGGGTTAGATTGGTTAATTATTAAGGTATGGTTTGGGTTGATAAATGTTCAAAACCTTATGGAGGAAAAGTTACCCCAATTTACTCTTTTTATGGATGGTTGAGGTGGGAAAATGATCCCAAGGTGAGGTGTTGGTTAATAAGAGGGTTTAAGAGGGGTGAAGATGACTTAATCCACCTCCAAAAAGGGGTTTTTAGTTGTCAGTGTATATTAGTTTTTAGTGGTTAGTGGTTAGTTGGTTCAAGGTGTAGGTGGTGGTTTAGGTGGGATTTATTCTATTATACCAAGGCAAGGAAAATGTAGTTGCACCTAATTTTGGTAGGTTATGGTAGGTTTGGTAGGTTTAATGGGTTGATCTTGGTTTGGATTATTAGATAGGTTGGTTATGGTTGAGTTAAAGGGTATGTTGATTATGGTTAATTGATTTCGTGTAGAGGTTGGTATGATTAGTTGAGAGGGGTAAGATAAATGTTTTAGTTGGTTTGTTGGTTGGGTTAGTTTGATTGTTTATTTTAGTTGGTAAGGTAAGGTTGGATGGATGGTTATAGGTAAGGTTAGGTCAATGCCAAGTTTGGTTGGGTTAATGGTAGGTTCTATAAAAAATTTAAGTGGAGGAGGTAGGTTGGTTGGTTCCACATGGGTGAGTGGAAAAGGTTGATTGGTTGGTTCCACATGGGTGAGTGGAAGAAGTTGATTGGTTGGTTTCACATGGGTAATTAGAATAGGTTAGTTGGTTTGTTCCACATGGGTAAGTGGAAGTGTTTTTTTTGGTTGGTTCCACATGGATAAGTGGAAAAGGTTGATTAGTTGGTTCCACATGTGTGAGTGGAAAGAGTTGGTTGGTTGGTTCCACATGGGTAAGTGGAAGAGGTTTGTTGGTTAGTTATACATGCATAAGTGGAAGAGGTTGTTTGGTTTGTTCCATATGGGTTAGTGGAAGGGGTTGTTTGGTTGGTTCCACATGGGTAAGTGGAAGAGGTGGGCTGGTTTCTTTTATTATAATTTTGAAGGAAAGTTTATGAGGTTACACTTGGTTAACAAGTGGTTTGGTTAAAGGTTGTATTATGGTTTATTTAGTTATAGGTTGACTAAGAACTAAATCTAATGGATGAGATTCATTATTTTGAGGGATTAGATTATTGGTGTGCACAATAATGGGTGAAAAAAAGGTTTAATGATGGATTTCTCTTTAGTTTGTCAGCTAATCAATTATTTTAATGAGGTTAGTTGGTTTGATAGGTTTGGTTGAGTTGATAGGTTGGCTAGGTTTGATTGACTAGGTAAGGTTGATAAGTTAGATTGGTTTGATAGGTTAGGTAAGGTTGATAAGTTGGTTTGATAGTTAGTGGTTGGATGGAAAAGAGGATAGACCAAATATCGATGTTGAGATAAATAGGGTTGCCTAAAAGTAGGTTGGGGTAGTTTATATAATGGTTGGGATAGGTGAACCAATGGTTGATGAGGTTGGATAAGTTGAATTTGAGGTTGGTTATGATAATTATTAAGTTAGTGTTGATGGCTTATTAGTTGGGTATGATGATGGTTAAATGGTTATTGATAAGTTTTTGGTTGGTTGTAGTTGAGATTTGATTGGTTATAGGTGAGGGTTGATTGGTCATGGGTATCAAAAATAGATTAATCTAATTTGATTATCTGGTCCATCAACATTATAACCAGCTTAGGTGGTAGTTGATAGTTTTTTGGTTGGTTTTAGTTGAGGTTTGATACATGATAAGTAGGGTTTTACTAATTTTAGTTAAGATTAGATTCATTATAGGTGAGGTTTGGTTGATTATAAGTAAGGTTAGGTTGGTTGCAAGGTAGGTTAAGTTGGTTTTAGGTAAGGTTAGGAGCACAAGTGGCTCGTGATGCAAGGCATCACTCTAAAGTAATATGACTATTTTCCAAGATCCTAGAAAAGTTAGGATTTCTAGGAGAGAATATAGGTTGGTTCCCCATTGGACAAGGCAATGGATTAAATATGGTAGAAGGTAGGTTTTTCATAGTTTAAATCAAAGAGTAGACAATAAAAAGTCAAAATGCAAAACACACACTAAAGTACATTACCTCCTAGGGTTATTTTTAGTCTCTCTTTTGGATTATGCCTTAAGTTAGAAATACTATTGGAAAACTTAGCTTGTAGAGTGGGTATTAGAATACAAGTTCATGGTTGGTTTCAGGTTAGTTATGGCTCTCAAAATATATATTGAAAATTAGTATGTGTCTTGATGTTAGGGCATACCCTCTTACTTTACACACCACAGTGATAAGGGCATCAAGTGCTTAGCCAAGATATACTATTTTTCAGAGTTTAGACTCAACCAGAGAGCTAGGTTTTGGTTTCTCTTATTGTTAGTAAAGTCTAAGTAAGATATCCAAATGGTGAAGGTTTACCACTAGGTGATGAAATCCTAGTCGAGCCTTATGTCGGGTGTTATAATGTGTTGATTGATAAGTGGTTTGGTATGTGTGTGATAACTAAGTGAGATAAACATGTAAGTAATCAATGTATGTATTTAATTTTATATCGAAAATAAAGATTGATTAATTTTATTTAATTTAATTGAGATAAAAATGCAAGAAATCAATGTATGTAGTTTATTTTATACCCAAAAAGAATTTTTAGTTTCATTGTATGAATATAGAATAAAGAAGAAAAGGGGAATAGATGTAACTAAGTCCCACTGGTCATGTAAAACTATTTAACTTTAATTTTTCTTTTTATCTATTTATAGAAGAAATGTAAAAATTAAAGAGGGGTAGATATTAGTAGAACCTGGATAAGCTGTGCGCTCCATAATCCAAATGATTGTAGATATTCTTCTTTGGCTTGAGAAGATGACATGTAATAAGATAGAACTAGAAAAGGGTTGGTTAGTTAGGTAGATGGGTGGATTGAAAAGAAAGATAGATCTAAGAAGCTTGAGATATCTAAGAGGTTTCCAAACCACCTTTTGATATAAATTAATGTTGAGAAGAAATGTTGATAAAAAAGATAACATAAAAGTACTAGATATAAAGAAATAGATACTTTTTTAAAGAAATTTTAGTGTTATAATAAAATAAAATTTAGGTGAATGTTAAATCATTAAATAAATGTTTAGGTTAGTCCATTTTTTTGTTTCTAGTTTGTGAGGTGATAGGGGCCAAAAAAACAAGGTTTTGATTAGGGTTGCTGGTTGGTTAATAGGTTGCTAGTTTTTGGTCAAAAAAGTTCACATAGTGACCATCAATGGTTAGGGTGACCATCGGTAGTTGAGATGATCATCAGTATTTGAGGTGACCATTAGTGGTTGAAGTGACCATCGATAGTTGGGGTGACTATCAATGGTCATTACAGGTTTAGATATCTTATTGGTTCTGGCTAGAATAGGTTATGGGTTGGTTACAGAAAGGTTTTATGGGTTGTTAGAGGTTAGTTAATGGTCATGAGGGTAAGAGAGGGCCTTAGAAGTATCAAGGGAAAAGTTTGGTTTAGGTAGAGGTTTTAAAATGAAACAAAGTGAACTAATACATGAAAATAAATACTTATCTTTGGTTATTAAAGTTGGTGAAACTTGGAGGAATTTTGACACATTAATAGTGCTTATGGTTGAAAAGCAATTTTCATAGAGTGTTATGTCTTTGTTATGCTAAATGGTTGGCTAGAAGGAAGACATATAAAATAAAATCTTGATGAAGAAGTCCAAGATCCTTGATTATCCTTTTTATTTCATGCCTTCTCACCTCCGATTACCCTCCTTTTATAGGCAAAGAGAGATATAGATAGAAGGTTCCATAAGAGGTTTGTATGATGATTTAAAACTTATGATGCATTAGTAAATAGAGAAGGTAGACATCTACATAAGATTTTGATGTGTTGGATCACACATCATGGGTTGGTAAGTTTAGGTACTAATGAATTAACTAATTCTGGTTAGGCTAACCATAGATGGTCAGGATAACCATCAATAGTTAGGCTGATCATCGATAGTCAGGGTGACCCTCGATGGTTGATAGGGCCAAGGTATAAAGGTTAAGTTTGGATTATCTAGGTGGTTTTAAAAAGGTTAGGTTGGGTTAAAGGTGAATGGTGAATGGTTTAGGTCAAATGTGGGTTAGGTGAAGTTAGTCAAGGTGGGAATTTAGGGGTATTCAAACATTTAAAACCATCATGTGTGGTTTTTTTATGTTTACACTAGGTATGTGGAAGTTTCTCTCAGGGTGTTTCATATAAATTTATAAAGTTTTCTTATTTTATTAGACCAAATACACTTATAATGAGAAATACTTATTAAAAGTGACAATTTTGGGTATAGATATGTTAGGCAGGGATGTTCTAGTAATGTTTTTTTTTAGAATTATACCCACTCACTAGGGATCCATCCCTTTCTCCTCCACTAATCAAAACATAAAAGATAAACACACAAAAAGAGAGAGAGAGGAGAAAAGAGCCAATGAATTCAAAAGACTAAAAAAAGTCAAAACAAAATGGCTCACATGGTTAAATAAGGTCAATGTACCACACATCATGGTTAAAAGTAAATAATGGAAGGGAAAGAGAAGGAATCGATGGTATCTATGTCAGGGATATGGACACCTAGTTGGATGTAGAGAAATGCCTGTACTTCCCTTGATTTAATGAGCTTTAATATATATTAGAATGAAACCTACTAATTTATCAAAACCTTTACAAAAAGTCATCACAACAAGGACTAAATAAACTACACACTTAACATACATAATAAATTTGAAAGCAAATATGCTATGTGAATTAACTTAGGAGTCCTTTACATGTTTTTGAGTTGAATTATTTTTCTGTTACACACTTCAAGATTGACTTAGAGATTGCTAACTAAAGTTTTGGATTCTGAAATACTTGGGAGTATTCCCCCTGTAAGTCACCATTTGTTGTGCCCAACATCCCCATTCTCTTTGAAGAGAAGGGAACCCACATTTTTTGAAATATGGTCTTCTAATATGGATTCTTTTTCATATGTTTATGCAAAATCTAGAAAATCTAAGGTATTTCACTTTTTTGGAGGATAATATTGGCATTGTGTTTTATGAGACTAACTATGGTATATAGAGATAAATTCTTTGAGTATATATTATTCAAGCTAATTATTTTGGCCCTTGTGAAAATTATCTTTTTATATGTTGTGTTTCAGGTATTCTCAGCCCTATTTTCCTTCAAGTTTATTGTTCAAGAAGCTTTATTTTATTAGATAAATTATTTCATAAAAAATGGCCAAAACAATTCTCCCAAAGTAATTTGGCCTAGGGACCCTTAGCCTTAAAAAAGTATCCCCAAAACAAATTAATTGATGGATTATCCTTTCAACCCTATCCAACCTACCCTTTGGAACTTTTAAAATATCCCTTAGTTGTATGGAAGTACCCTTCAAGAAATCAAAAGTGACCTTCAGGTATTATGAAGTATACCCTTTGGGAATCATTTTACATGAATTACATCCTTATAATCCCATCCTACTTACCCTTCAGGACTCCTAAACACACCCTTCAATCTTGCTAAAAAGTATTTTGCCTTATGAACTAGCCCTTCGACATTTATTCTAACCAAATATTTTAATGAACCTACCCTTCAGGTTTTGTGCAAAGTACCCTTCAAGACTTCATCTTAAGCCACTTTACCCTTTGGGGAATATCCTTAATATGTTTGTCTCTACCCTTTTGACCCTAAAAAAAGTGCCCTTCAGCCTTTATGTTTTGAATCTATTATCTCAAACCTACACTTTAGTTTTGGTTAGACCTACCCTTCATGATTTTTGAAATGACCCTTAGACATAAAAAAGTACCCTTCAAAGATCAAAAGTGCCCTTTATCCCTCCTAAACCAACCCTTCAATACTTTTTAAATAACCTTTAAGCTATACAAAAGTACCCTTTGAGAAATCAAAAGTGCCCTTTGGCCTTTGCGAAGTAGAGCCTTCAAGATTTGTGTCATGGATAAAGTGCCCTATGAAGTGGATCCTTCTGATCAAAAGTACCCTTTAAGGAAATTGAAAATTCCCTTTAAAATTGAAATATACCTTCATAATAATAGTTTTTGGACTTTGCTGAGATGAATCCTTGAAGAAATTATAGTGAACATTTTGTCCAAAACAAATCCCCAAAAGAATTAGTCTACAAGAGTTGACCCAAAAGCACTTTTCCAATGTACACCCTAAGCACTTTATTACTGGGAATATTAATAAATCTCATCGTACTTAGAAAATATAAAATAAAAAATACTTCATATTAATATTTTAAATACCCCCTACCAAAATGAGCTAACAAGTTTGAATAGAAGCAAAAGTGATTGTTGCATATTTAGATCGTACAAATTGATATTCAATGCAAGATCCTATATAGCTAATACATAGATAGTGAAGCCATAATTTTAATTCAAGTTAACCTACATTTGAAGCCTTTCACTTTCTAACAGTGACCAAGAGCCCTAATACAAATCTCAAGAGTCATGCAATTATAATAATGACCAAGCTAAAATCCTAAGTGTTCTCATGACATATATAGTATATTGAAGGAAACTACAAGAAGCCTAGAGTACGTAGAAATAGATTCTATATCTAGGATGTTTCAATGAATGAATCTACAATCTGCATTTTTAGTTAAAGATAATACATAATTAAAGGATACTATTTTTGACATGGTGATATTTTGAGACAAGTATCAAAATTATTCACAATCTTGGGATGCCATCAATTCAGTAGACATGTTTTCACTTGAAGATGAGATGACATTAGTAAATAGATTGTTTGTAAAGTAATTACTAGCATATAAATTTTAAGCATTACACTTCACTATAGAAAAACCAAAAATTATGCCTTGCATAGACCTTCTTAGGGACTTTTAATTTTTAGGCAAGATATCATAGGATGCTTTCTTACTTCATTTTGATGGTGATACAATGGCCGTGTGCATCTCCAAAAATTATTTTCATAAGTATTTATCTCTCAGCATACCCAATGTTTACTTTGGCAATCATGCTTTGGTGTAGATCAATGAACAAACTTCAATCAAAAGGGTGTTTTTTTTCATGGCTTCTACATAACCAAACAATCACATGGAAGGTGAAAATTCCAAAGGGAGGAATTATAATTGATAAGTTTCGAATGGGAATCTGTATTAGTATGGTATTTCTCAATAGATTATAGAGTATGCCCAACATCCATTTTATGAATTTAGATTGGGTACCATTATTATATATGATGTTGTCACATGATGACACTTATGCCCTAGGGAAATAATTGGTGTAAGATTGAGGGAGAAAATTATTCATAAAGATAAGCGTCCCACACCCACAAGTGATTTTTACATGATGTCATATTTAGTGGATGTATCATGGGCATGTACTATAAGGACATGGGTAACTTGTGGAATCCTAAAATAGATTGGATGAAGAATATAATTTGTTATTACTACCAATTTATACAGATATATAATTATACTAAACATATGGTTAGGATATGTGAGGACATCTACCCATAGGTATGGTAAGCCATTCATGGATCACCTATGCCTCAGATTGGGTAGAATATTTAGAATAATTTAGATGCAAAAGGAGATTACTTCCTATACCTAGATTTTACTATTAGTATGGTCTAGGGAAATAAGGTTATGCCCCTATGTCTCCCAAAATATGTACTAGATAAATTGGCTAAACAAGAGATTACTTTCCAGTTATGGAGTAAAATTGAAGAATATTTAGCACAAGAAAGGCCTTATACTTTAAAAAAATGATTTCAATTTTCAATATGGTGTATCAAATAAGAAATAATCTCAAAAATTTAGGTTGAAAGAGACACTTCTATGGCTTCCCCATACTTTCACACAAAGACTAGGATTAGTATGGCTTGATTAAGAAACATATTCATGGATTTAATGTCCCTTACTACACCATCCTTATGCTTATGATTTTATTTTCATGAATGAAAAATTTTATGAAGATGTATTGGATCAAACACAAATTGATGGCCTATAATAAGATCATATGAGAATGATCCAAGATAAACCTTCCATCTCCACTAGGGAGTTGGGTAGTAGAAAATCACTCTTTAAGGGATGAAAACATTCAAAATTTTAGAAGGGAAGTTTAGGAGCATAGGAAGCTTCTTCCTCCTAAGGACTTCCTCTAAAGTCAAAATTAGAAATAGTGAAGAGAGATCCTAGGCTACTTGAGCCTAGTTTTCAAAGAGAAAGACAAAGAGGATATCCCATTAGCTTGGATTTTGATGAGGAAGACAAAATGTGGGACATACATGGTACAAGTTTTGGTCTATTTCTTATGGCTATCCCCCAAGTATATATTATATCATCTATGGAGGTAGATACTTCACAAGAAACATCATCCACCTCATAGGGATCTCCCACACAAGGAAAAACCCCTTTGGTCTATATAAGGAAGCCCAAGACTCCTATAGGCATCCCTTAAATACAAAAATCTCAAGGCTTCCCCAATCCAACTCTAATTTTATATCTAGTAAGGGAGGATGAGATTATCATCAAGGACATAGAGGATGATTTAGATGAAAAAATTGGGTTGGACATGGCCAAGGCCATGAGTCTCTGATTAGACCCAATAGAGATTCAACTCCAAGGTACTTAGACCTTTTCAAGTTTTCCTTTGTCTTCGATTTCTATTGTTTATCACGTTCCAATCTCTTCTATGGAAGTTCCCATGTCTACTACATTCCCTTCATTAATTACACCTCTACATCTAGTCCTTCTATTTCCACCATCACCATTGATCCCTCCATTTTCACTTCCACACCACTTCCTATGTCTATTCCCTTTATAACCACTGACACTTATACTATGAGAATCCTCAAGAAGAACAAGGCATCTAGGAAATTTTAGATTGATCTTACCACCCCTTAATGTCATGTTCAATCCACATAGATTTCCCTTCCACTCTATACCACCACTTCCATAGAGGGGACCACAATCATAAGAACTAATAGGGGATGGAAGGCCAATCCCCAAATAGTTGTAGTCTACCCACTCCCTTAATTTGGAGTAGATTTGTATAAAATAATTTGGCCTTCCCTAACTGATGTTCTGACAAAGGAAAATAAGAATTATAAAAAAGTGGAATAAGACATCGAAGATGAGGCTGTGGTCATAACCTCTGATTCATCCATTCTAAACATTCTACCTTTGGTAATGGATTTGAGAAGTTAGACTTCTCAAATTCGATGTTATAATATCATTGGGCTTCCCTCTGTGTCTACCCTATTTCATCCTCTAAATGGAATTATCCAAAGGGTGAGGAAGAGGAAACCTGAAGATGACCAAGGTGTAGGAATCATCCTTGAGGAATGATAACTAGTGTTTTCCCTCACCAGGAGGTAAAACAAATAACTAGGATAGTCTATATATGAGGAAAATATCTCAAACTTGGCTCAAGCACATAAGGATGATGTAGTGGCCATTCATGAAGGCATAGCTCAATAGGAGATATAAGAGGAGGTTTAGGACTTATAAAGATAGATTTATCATCTCAAGGAATAATCTAAGATAATACATATTCCCCTAGGTATTGAAGACAAGGTTCAGGGGGAATATCAAAATGTTACAACTCCTTAGAGGCCATAAAATTTATGAAGGTCAAGATGGATCCCCATGTGAACCAAGGAAATCAATTGTGCAACTCCTTAATTTAAGATAGTGCTAAGCTCAAAATGTTATTTGTCTATATAGGCCCTCTTTATATAACCATCTTGGTTTAATTAAAATGCTTGAGGCATCTAATGCCTTAAATATTCTTGTCATCCAAAAAGAGGAGGTGAAGGACTAGTTGAAATAAGTTGGGGTTTTGGTCCCTGAATATCAAGCACATGAGGCTCAGCTCCTCCAAATTTTAGATGAGTTAAAATTTTCCAAGGCAAGAGATTCTACTGGTAAAGTGATTAGTAGAATTGGTTTTGATAAAATTGTTCAGTAGGACATAGAGAACTTCAAATAAAGCATACTAGGTTTGGTAATTGAAGAAATATAATCTAAGTTAAACAAGTTTTGAAGGAAGGTAACCGAGTTTGAGATCTTCAAAAATAAATTTTAGATAACCAAGGACAAATATGTGAGACTCTTTAGATAGACCAAGAGACTTCACCAACTACTATTACTTAACTTAGATAGTATTTGACAACATGTTACAACACACAAACTATATGAGGATAATAAGGCAAAGAAAAAGTATGATTCTATTGGTGTTGTTATATTTTTAATTTCTACTTTCACTTCCATGCCTACTAAAGAAAATGCAACACTTTGAATAACTTAGCCTTGATAGGCTAAAATGTTACGCATGTACAATTTTTTTAGTGGCTCATATACTTAGATTTTCCTTGAAATTAGAATGAATCATGGTAAAATTGACTTTATGTTTTTGTGTACATGCACATGTTCCATAATATTGTAAAATTCAATCTAACTATTTATAGCTTTCTTTTAAGATTTTTTCTTATACAACTTTGGACCAAAATTATAACTATGTGTTCTAACTACCACATGTAGTCATCATGCATAGGATGAGGCAAACCCTTTCCCAAGGTCTATAAATACAATTGTACCACTAATTTATTTTTTTCATTAGAATTTTTTTAGAATATAAATTATCTAACCAATTTTGGTCATCAAGAAAAGTGTTTTAAGTATTTTCTTTCCAATTTTGTGTTATTAATTATTATTTCCATGGTCATTCATTTCAATAAATATTTAGTGAGATAAAGCTATGAATATATTCTTGATTGATTTGATTAATATGATAATACTAGATGTATAATAACTATTGAATATTGGTGAATGTATTGATTGAATTAGTCAAGATAAATTGATTTATATTTCTAGAAAGTATATTAGTGTTTTCTTGGTGTAGTTTTCTATGTGTGTGCTACAACTACCTCAGATAATTCATTATGACCAAACCATAATATTATTTTTAAAGTGTGTGTA
Source organism: Torreya grandis (assembly GCA_037957365.1). Lineage (NCBI taxonomy): Eukaryota > Viridiplantae > Streptophyta > Pinopsida > Cupressales > Taxaceae > Torreya > Torreya grandis. The sequence goes on from JARHVA010001126.1 coordinate 870,847, forward strand.
AAGTCTTCCATAAAGGAAGCAACATTTGTCTAAGGATAGAGAAATTCTTACATCCATGTTTCCATAGAATTCTTATATGTGCCTAACTACATGTGTTATATTGCTACTAGCAATAGGCATTGGTTTTAAGAAAGCACGTCTATCTAGAAACCAACTAGGGAAGTAATTTCCAATATCCATAGAGACTTATTTTCTTCCCTACCTTACCCTCATTTTTATGTTTTGTTGTAAAATATTTAACCACCTTAGATTAGAATCTAGTCACCCATCCAAAAAATTTAGAAATGCACTATTTTTAGGGTCCACACCTTTGTCCATAAAACCTTTTCAACAACCTATGTGTTTTACCATATTCCATAAACAGGTAGAAATAAACTACATACCTACAACTCATGTTGTGGAGTGGATTTTGCCTACATTGAGATCATAAAATGTTAGAGGCTACTTCATTTGACTATGGTGTGCATAAAACTTGCATCAACACCACAAACCTTGAAGTATCTATGAAACATGATTTGAAAACCCATTTGGCCCATTCAACCTATTAAGAAACTTCAAACTTCAATTCACAAGGCAAACCACTTTTTTAGCATAGTCTAAAACCCTAGAATATCAAAACATATAGGGTCAATAAACCTCTTTTTATTCAATGCACACATATAAAACTCCTTACACACCTAGAGACACCCATTATAAAATTTTGGACCAATATTTTAGATTCCACACCTTTGAGAACCCATACATCCTATAACCCATTTTAGGCCTGCTTGCCCTTAAGCAAAAACTAAGAAAACTGAGCATACTCAAAAATCTCCAGTTTGACTTCAACATACCTTCAAACCACATAAATGCTTGGAACACATAAAAAATAAGTGAAAATACCTTTTTGAGCACCAAACTCTTCTTTAAATTTCATCAATCTCATTATGCCACCTGGAAACACCCATTTTGACCCTGTACTATAGCTCCTTTACAAACCTCTAAAGCAAGCTCATGAACTTGTTGCTCCATCTTAATTAATGACCTTATATGATAAAAAAAAGTCTCTTTAAAAATTATCATTTTGATATTGAGCACACAAGCTTGCTTCTCTATAAGAAGGATGTCTCCTAAGAAGCATAGGTAGAGACACCCTATTTCACAATGTCCTAAAACAATGTGACACTAGGAGTTGCCCATAACTCCTCACATTCCTTGTCCTCCTTGGTCATTTGATACTTGTATTTATTATTATTATTCTTAGGATTGAGAGAATAAAAATTATCAACCACTTCAACATTCTACTTGTTTTCTAAGATTGATTTGATAATACATGGAGATAACAAAGAGTCAAAACATACTTTTTCATTTGAAGAATCTTCCTTATAGTTCAAAACCTCATCACTAGGCACTTAAAACTCATGTTATTTACATGAAACTTTCTCAACAATATTAGGATGTTCACTTGGATCCATACTCACCTTAGAAATAATCTCAACTATCACCTTGGCCTTCTCATTGAGCTGGGCCTCTTCATTCACAACATGAGTAGACAATGAGAGCCCTTGGCACTCTTCACCTTTTATAGAATTATCCACCATAGAAAAAAATTACTTGGACCTGTTGTCTCATCATGATGCAAAATACCACCTTTTTCTTCCATGAGTTAACTTGCCTTCTTCTTTGCATTATAGGATCTTGATTAAACCTATTTTGATTTGTAGGCCTTTACTTGTAGAATCTAGCAGTGTCACCTCTCTGTTTATAGTTATAACAAACCATTATTCTTTAAGTGAACTCAACTTACCCTTATTGATATGGATAAAATATTTCAAAGTGTCATATGTCATAGAAATTGAGACAAACTACTATTTATGAAGATTCACCTTACCTTACCTTATTTGGAGAATTCCTAGTGTAAAGTGTCCCTTATCAAGATAGTTGAAATAATCAATCTTTCTCACACCTTTTGACTGATGACCCCCATCATAGTTCCATGCAAACTCATTTCTAATAGGTCTTCTACATTCTCTAGATCTATGACCAAACTAATTACAAGTATATCATTAACCATTGAAATTTACATATCTCATGGCATTTGGATGTTTGATCTTTTTTGTCTTCATTGTACCAACACCTTCATTCCTTTTCTAAGGATTTTTATTCAAATTATGATTTTTGTATACACATAACAATTTAAATTTTACTGATTACTAATGGTTTACATGTTTTAGGAACCTATCAAGACTAAATCTCTCTAAGTGCACACCCTAAGGGGCGTATCGAGAAAGGGGTGGGAAGACCTTTGGTGCTTCACAATATTGTTGTCCCCTTTTTCCACATTATTACTAATCCAACTAGATCCCAAAACCATTACCTAATATGTGTCTCTTCCCTTGAGTACTCTAGTATTTTCCTCTTTCCATCCGTATTTTCTTATCTTAAACTCATTTTTAAATGTTGGTTTTACTAGGTCAACTGAGTTTAGGGGTATTCTTTACTTTCTTAGCTTGTTAGCCCTTTGGCTGACCTAGTTCATACGTAGTAAATTATCCTCAAAAACACACTAGGTTGACTGGGTCATCCATGTACAACCAATGTTCCTAGAAGGATTTAGGAAAAGATCCACCAATAAATACAAGATCATTTTGCTCATTATTTATATGTGTAATCAATATTTATTATTCACTTTCACTTCTTCACAATCTTCTCTTCTACCATTCTACTTGACAAGACTTAGATTAGGTTTCTTATTTGGAGAATCTAGTCTTGTGGATAAGTCTTGTATGTTTTATCTTTTCTTAGTGATCCTTACAAACCACAAAAACCTCTTATAAAGCCCCTTTAGCCAAGGGAGAGATTGAGTCTTGATAGGTTCACATTTAGGTAAGTATATTCTAACTTTGTTCTCCTCTTTTTTAGTAGATAGAAGTATCATAAGTGTTGGCTCAAATAATACTATCTTTCATATATTATGTATTAGGGTGTTACTCATACATACTTTAATTGAAGTTCCTTACACATTTTTATTTTATTGATTCTAAACCCCCACTCTATGACACAAGATTCAGTATGTACTAGATTATATTTTACCTTCTCGTTATTATTATAAGTGAACATTTTAAACCTTAGAACTCCATTAGGGTTTTTGTGTCATTATGTAAGACTATAGGCTTTAGAACCCTTCTTATCATGATGATTTATGACAAGTGATACAAGTGATCCCCTAATTGGGTCTAACAAACCCCCATATTGGTCATGCTCCCACTTAACAAGTATACCCCCAATTGAAAGTGTAGTTATGGTCTATCTTATCCAATCTAGGATTAATTACATACATTCTAGTGAACCTAACATGAACTAACCCTTTTAGGATTTGTTCACTTTTACCTTAATTTTTTTTCATTTATTTTGATCATATATTTTGACATACTATATTAATTCTTATGACCCAAATTTTTATCTATGTGCATAGGTTCCAATAATAGACAATTGGATTGACTCAATCAACACAATACACTGTTTTACATTTTTAGACACCTAATTTAACCTACTAGGTCAACCCAATCAACCCCTTATAGTTTTAGCACTTTTCTAGTAGGTCCTTATATAGTTGGATTGAATCTATCAACCTAACTTATAGGTTTCTCAAGAATATATCAAAAATATTATTTCATTGCATTTCTAATCCACCAAGGTTAATTTCTACTTCTCTATTTCATTTATTTTCTATCTTTCCTTTCACAAATTTTAGTCTTCAAAACTACCCTTGCACAGTCAACTGGATCAACATTACTGGCCCAATTTTGTGTTTTATTTGTTATTTGGAATAACTAGATCAACACTATCGACCCAGTTCATTTTCATACTTTGATTCCATAGTAAAGGTTTGACCCTATCGATCCTATTATATATTTTTTTGTATATAGTGTTCACACTATACCTTATTTCAATTTGGAATTAACATCATATCTATTAGTAATTACCTCACACTTTCTTTTCTTATTGTTTGCATGCTTAGAATAGTTCACATATTTTAATTAAATAATTTTAAATTTATCTCTTAGTTCATTATTTCTATTTTATGTACACATATCCAATTCACAAAACATAAACAAGTACTTTAACAATTTGTCTACCCTAGGCTAACCTACTTGGATTTTATCACCAAGGAGGAAGCTGACTTGATGCTCTAGTCAAGTATAAATCATGGTTAATGGTATATTATGGCTAAGCACTCGACACCCTTATTGTTGTGGTGTGTGAAGTGAGGGGGTAGGCCCCAATACCAAGCCTGTATCATTACCAATATAGTCCCTTTCAGCCCAAACTACATAAAACCATCCTTAGAATGATATCTAGTACCTTGTTTATAGCTAACTTATAATCAAATTTAAAATTATTATTAATAATTTAATTTAAAATTAGGTTAACCAACTAGTTATCTTTACTTTTTAAGTTTTTTTCTTATTCTTTGTTCAAATTGTGTGTGCAAAAACTTGCATTAGCCAATGTTAGTGCAAGGTTTTATTTTTTGTGCCTCAATTGAATTGGCCAATGTTAATCCAATTAATTATTTGTTTCCTTTTATCTCTTACTTTCCTAGATTATATAAAAAAATTATCTTGTTTCAATTCATAACTTTTTATCATCTTGCTCTTTCTCCCTACCTACCATACTGAATCAATCCAATCAACCCTATATCTTGTTTAGCCCCTATTCACTATATTGGATCAATCCAATTGACCTTGTATAATATGTATCTCCTTTTCCATCTTTTTTTTGCCTTTGTTCACTATATTAAATCAACCCAATCAATCATGTATAGTTTATAGGCCCTATTTTCTATACAAGATCAACCTAGTTGAACCTACACTATTTTTTGCTTTCCCTATTTGTCAATTTAACTCCTTATCTTTCCAATTTTACATTTTGTTCCTCTCTCTTTAGTTAGAATAAAATATCTTATTATAATCTTATTGGATATATTCAATCCATTTAGGTACTATATTGGATATTCATTTCTTCCTCTCTTTTCCTCCCAAGAGCACCATCAATCTTGGGGCACCTCTTCTCCTCCTTCATCTATGAATTATAATATGGTGTAAAGAATTCCCCAAGATGAAGTTGATGGATCTAATAATTTATATACTTACCAATAAACTTCTCAAAATATTCAAACTAATGTGGGAGTGATTGATACAAATTTATTGAACAATCCCACTAATCCTTCTTCTAAAAATCCTCTCCCTAATACCAATATGGGGAATGATCCTACAAACACCAACACACCTCTTGATTCAAACCAAATTTTATCCCAAGTCATTCAACACATGAGCATTATGAAAAATTATAATACTAAACAAATTATACAACTTCAACAATGCTTAATCAATGTGGCTAATCAACATCCAACTATTCATCCTTAAGCTAATCCTAATTATATCCCTCCACCTCTTAAGGATGCCTCTAGTAATGTTATTCCTCAACCCATAATGAATAATAAGTATGCTTCAAACATTAAAAATGAGCTTTTATCTCCCTTTGTTATTTCCATTAATATTGGTAACATATCTCCAACTATGAAATATGATGGGACTAAGGACCCTGCCTCATTTCTTAAAGCCTTTGGCAACCATTACAAAGAGTGGATCCAAATTTATACATTCACCACTACTAAAATATTATTTTAAACTTTCATTGATGATGTATTATAATGGTATAATCAAATTCCCCAAAATTTTATTTGGTAAGTTGAATATTTGGTTAAAGATTTTCAACACAATGATCTTCCCAAAAATTGTCTTGCCACTTTATCAATGCTAAAAAATATCTTGCTGAATCAACTCATGATTTTATTAAAAGATGGAAATATTTAGCACATAAATATGATCATAACATGAATGATGATAACTTATTCAAACTCTTTATCATGGATTGAAATCCTACTCTATAATATAGGGTTCAAACCTTTTCTCCTCAAACATTTAATGAAGCTCTTGATCAAGCCAAACATCAATATTTTATTATGAAGCAATTCAAACCTAATCCTAAAATTATTAAAGGATATTTCCAAAAATATAATTTTATCACTAGTAATGCTTCACAAACTAAATAAGGAGTTTCCAAAACTAATTTTTTTTCACCTTATCATACACCTCTTTCCATTCAACAAATGAAATATTTTTTATCATCCTTGAATCCTTCCATCTATCCTAATGCTCCTCCCAAGTGGTATGACCCTAATCTATTTTGATAGTTCCATGCTGATATTGGGTATCTTAATAAATTTTTTATCTCCTATATGCTTGGTGATTTATTTAATCATGAAGTATGATCAATCTTCATCATCAAGAATACACTGTTGCTTCCCAAAAATGACAAACTTTCAAGGCTTCTACATCCAATAACCAAAAATATTCTTCTAATAATCAAGCTCATGCCAAGGATGTTTATGCCATCAATACTAATTATGATCAATATTGTAACAAGTCTCAATAGGTCAACACTACCAAGGTCAATTATCATTGTAAACCAACTCACAAAGATCATATTACCTAGCCTAAAAATCCATCTTTAGAGGAATAACTTCTTAAATATACTACCACTACAAATCCCAATTTAAAAGCACCTAAGGAATGACTTCCTCTATTTGATCCTCAAACCACATTTATACCTTACAAAAATAACTTACCTTCTGAAACACATGTTGGTTCTTATAAATCTCATTGGAATTTTCTCAAAGAACTTAACTCTATGCCTTATAAGATTCCTCTTATAGAGTTGGTTCACACTTCATCCTATCATCATAAATTCCATATGTATAAAATTCAATAAAATTAAGAACCATCCTTTATTAATGAATAAACACCTTCTATTAACTCTTAACCTTCTAATGTCAACACCATTGAAACCTTGTGTCCCTCTTCCAAACCTTTTATTGAGTTTCTTGAAGAGGACATGATTAATGATGAAAATATTTTTCATGTCAATGATCTCCCACTCTTTATTAAAATATCCATTAATACCACTATTATCTAAAAAATATTATTTGATGAAATATTTGGTATTAATGTGACATCCTTGTAGATTATACAATAACTTGGTTATAACAAGGATCATCTTAAGCAATCTCATTTTACTAGCCATGGTTTTGATAAGACTAATCATTAGACACTTGGTTGTATTTGGCTTCCCTTAACCATAGGACCTAAGACCATTCAAACCAATCTTATGGTCCTTAATCTCTATTTATCTTAAAATATCCTTTTTGGTCATCTATGGACCCATCAAATATGAGCCATTACTTCTTTTGGTAGTCAATGTATTAAATTCTTGCACAAGGAAAAATGGTAAAAGCATGAAGTCGATCCCAATCCATGGAGTATCCAGCTTTCCAATCCTAAGATTCAATATCATATTCTTATAAATCTTAAGATTAATAATGTTCCTTTACCAAGTTCATAAGCATGAGTCCTAATCTACAAGTTACTCTTTTGGATTCAGATGATGATTATCTTAATGAATTGCAACACACTTACAATACTACTAAGTTACCTCCATATATTTTTTAATGGATTACTTCTTCTCTATTACCAAGAGACTCTATTGTTCCTCTTATTGATGAGATTACTAAAAATTCCCCCTCTATGAAATGCTTAAGAGCCTTCTTTACTAGAATATTCCTTCACTTGCAATGATTTTAGAATGGATAAATTATTTCAAGATCCTCTCATCATGTCTCCTTGTACATTCAACAATATTGGGATTTCACCTTCTGAAACTCCCCCTGATTCTCAAGCTTATACAAATTTTACAACTTACAATGACAACTATATCATAGCCCAAGCTCAATATAAATATTTGGATGTCCAACACTACCAGAAAACTTTAGCCCAAATCCATGCTTTTAATCAGGATATACATACCATTTCTATGGATCATACCTTAGATCTTGAGAGTCATGTACCTCCCATCAATCCTCCTCTTATTGATACTCCTTGGGTGGTAGAACAAAGTATACATTCTGAACCTCTAGAAGTTCCTACACCTTTAGATCCAATCATTGCATCCAATCCTTCTCTAATTATTGAATCCATTGATATACCAATCTCTTCTATTCCATCTACTTTTTTTCTCCTAAAATTACACTAGATGCCAAGGTAACAGATGTTCATCAGATTCATTCTAAATATGATAACCATGAAAATAAAATTTTATATCTTGAAGTAGATGTCAAATATTATGGTTCTCTTCCTATCTTGCATAGTGATGAAGCTACTCTTGAGTTAATTCATGTCTAGGAACCTCAACTTCCTCATTAGCATCATAAACTTAGAAATTTCAAGACTAAAACTCCTTGCTTCAACAACTTCTTTGCTATCATTGATCCTAAAATAAATCCAATTTGAGCCTTGCCTAATATACTATATCACTTCTAAGATGGTAATACCATTCTTATTAAAGAAACCACTCAAATTAAATATGGTACCCCATATTGTAATTTATTTATTACAGTTTCATAAGAGCTTTCACCTATGGAATATGATAATTTTAGCCTTTTTTTTTGACAAATATCATGAGTATTTCACTTGATCTTATGAGGATATGCCTAACATTAACCTTAGAATTTTGGTGCATAACATCATTACTTATCTTGATGCTAAGCCTATGCATCAAAATCAAAGAATTTTTTACTTGAAGTTTCAACCTTATGTCATAAGGAAATATAAAATTACTCGATGCTAAATTTATCAAACTAGTGGATTAATCTGAATGGGTGTTTAACATTATTCCCATTTAGAAGAAATTCACTATGGTTATTCACATTTGTATTGATTTATAAAATCTTAATCTTGCTTGTCTTAAGGACAACTTCCCCTAACCTTCAATAGATGCGATCATTGATTCCATGACTAGTTATGAAATGTTCTCTTATAGAGGGTTTTTCAGGATACAATAAGATTCATATCACTCTTAAGGATGAACATAAGACGACTTTCACCATGGAATGGGGCACCTATTGCTATGTCAAAATACCCTTCAGTCTTAAAATTCTTGGATCCACTTGCCAACGTGTAATGAATCACATATTTCATGATCTCATTGACAAAATTGTTGAAAATTATGTGGATGATCTTATTGCTAAATACAAGCATCATAAGAATCATCTTTTATATCTTGTTATCATCTTTGATCATCTCCTCAAATATAAAGCGAGACTTAATCCTTATAAATATGTCTTTAGAGTCACATCTACGTAATTTTTAGGGTTATTAGTCTCTTTTCATGGCATTGATGTTGATCCTACCAAAATTAGTGCTATCATCAACATGCCTATTCATTATTCTATTCCTAACATTCATTCTTATTTAGGCCAAGATTGGGGTAATTAGATGATTCATACCCAAAATGTCATATCAAATTCATTCCATCAATTACCTTCTAGAATAAAATTACTAATTTAGAATGGATGGATCCATGTCAAAAAGCCTTTGATAACATGATAGATTCATTGCTTCATCTACCTACACTTTGTCCTCCTTCCAATGATAAACCTTTCATTTTTTATATTTCTTACACACCTATTTTAGTTGGGACAATGCTTGGCCAACAAGATTATATGGGAAGAGAGTATGGAATACACTACATTAGTTGAGGCCTCATTGATTATGAAACACATTATACCAAAATTGAGCATGATTGCCTCACTACCTATTTTATGGCTAAAAATATTCACCATTATATGCTTTACCAAACTACTTATGTCATTGTTTATTCTAACCCCCTTTTTCATTTCTTCTCCAAAGCCTTTCTTCTTGGATATAGAAATGGCAAATGGATGGTCGTCCTTATGAAATTTGATCTTTGCATTGTCGCTCAAAAATTTGTTAAAGGGCAAGTCATAGCTAATCAACTTGATGTAACTCCCATTCTAGCCACTTCTTCACTTCAAGATGACCTTCTAGATGACAATATCCATTATATTGATGGTCTTAATCAAGATGTCTCTCATAAAGATTATTTTCATAGCTTTACCACTAATCTTGAAGCCAATAGTATTAATGGTTTTTCCACTCCCTCTGGTACTACTAAACTAAAGGTAGTTATCAAGGATCTCCCTAAAATCAATGTTGACTTGCATGAGGATACTTGGACCCTTCACTTTGATGGTGTTAAATGCCTTCAAGGAGCTAGGGCAGGTTTCATTCTCACTATTCCTCTTAGTAAGATCATTCTTTTATATTTTCATTTACCTTTGATGTCACAAATAATATGGCTAAGTACGAAGCTCTTATCTTAGGCATGTGAGTTGCTCTTGATTTAAACATTAAATACCTTAATGCTTTAGGTGATTCTTAACTTATTTGTCATCAAGTTAATGGTGACTATTAATGTAAAAGTGAGAACCTTATTACCTATCATCAAATTAAAGCCACTCTCTCTAAGGATTTTATCTCTTTCACTATTGATCCTATTCCTAAAGATCAATATTACATTATTGACTCTCCTACCTCTTCAAATTCTCTATGTCATCCACATCAAGTTCTTTTTTATCCTTATTTTATTATATAAATAAGAAAATCCCTGTCTTCAACTCAACCACTAGATTCACATATCTATCATATTAAAGCTATTACCATTTTATAAATCCCTTGGTATAAATACATCATTCAATTATTACAACACCAAACTTGTCCTCCTAATTTAGACTCTCATGAAAAGACACACATTCCTAAACAAGATTTCAAGTATGTATTTTGATGCAATATCCTTTACTATTAAAATGTTGAAGGTACCTTGCTCTATTGTGTTGTGAAATATTAGGTACCTCCCTTTCTTGAATAATCACATGGAAGAATTTGTGATTGTCATTTTAGTGGAAATGCTACAACATCCAAATTATTATGTATGGTTTACTTTTGGCCTACTCTTGAGAAATATGCAATTGAATATACTAAAAAATGCACTCCTTATCCAATTCACAATTATCTTATCCATTTGCCTCCTTTCAATATTCAAACTATCAAGTCTTTGTGGTGATTTTACACATGGATATTTGATATCAGTGGTAAAATTCCTTGCTCCCAAATGGGCATGTTTTTATCATCACCACTAAAAAATATTTTACCAAGTGGATAGAAGACATGCCCTTTATTAATGTCACTGATCTTACCATTTCCAAATTTATTCCTAACCAAATTATTTATTGCTTTGGTTTTCCCCATACCATTATTTTTAACAATGGTGGTAATTTCAAAAACAAACATGTTACATATCTTTGCAACAAATTCAAGATCAATCACAAATTTTCCATGCCTTATCATCTAAAATGTAATGGTCAAGATAAGGCCACTAAAAAAATTCTCAATAAAAGTATCTAAAATATAATTTTTTAAACCCACATAAATTGGCATATTCATCTTTACCCTATACTTTGGGCCTATTAGACTAACATACACACTGCCACTAGGGCAACTCCATTTTCTCCAGTATATGGTTTTAAGTAATTTCTTCCTTTAGAAGTTGAGATTCCCTTTCTTCATATATCTCTTCATGGCATTAATCCTAATGAATAATTTTGTGAATCTGACCTTCATGTCCTTGATCTTCTCAAAGAATGTCATCTTTTTTCCTTGAAACATAACCATTAATACAAGGCTTGCATCACCTGATAACATAACTAATATGTTAAAGTATGAACATTTAATATTGATGATCTTACCCTTATATTATATTACACCCATGATAAATAAGACAAATATGCCCAAAAATGGTGAGGCCCATATTTAGTTAAATAAATTCCTGGTCCAAGCACATACTATCTCCAAACCAATAAAGGCCATGTTTTCAAAGAGCCCACAAACACTCAATTCCTTAAAAATTACTTTTCCTAAACATTTACTTTGTGTCATATTTTCTATCTATATCTATCTAATAGTTTGTGTAGGTTACCTAAGTATGGGTCTCTCCCTTTGCATCAATTCTTTCCCTTCAAAAACCTTTACTCCTCCCTTTTGGTCTTTTGGTTTCTTGATGTACCATAGTCTTCTTTATATTCTTTCATTTTCTCTTGTTTTTCACACCCCTTGGGTTTTTATTTTGTGAGCTACTTTATAGGACTATGGATAGGACCAGACATTCCTCAAAAAACCACCATCTTTTATTTATTTATATTTGATTGTTGCTACTTTCCAATGCTATTTTGGTATCCTTTGGGTTTTTCTTTTGTGAGTTTATTTATAAGACCACATATAAGACCCGACATCCCTCATAAAATAACACTATTTTTTTACTAACATCATTTTACATTTTCTCTTGATTATCAGCACCATCATGGGTCTCTCTTTTATGAGTTGATTTATAATACCATGGATAGGACCCAAGCATCCTCATAAAATTTCCACCTTTTCATGTTCTTGATACTTTTTCTCAACTTTAGATTTTTCTTCTTTTGTTAGATGAAATATGCACAACAATCTATGTTACCATGTTTTCATCCATCTCTATCAATTCTTATGATAAGGAATCACACTTAACTATCATTGTATCCCTCTTTTCCCTTTGTCACATTTTTTTCAATTTGAAGCAATTCAAATTGTTTGTTTTTTCACTTCTACTTTATTTCACTCCTCATTGGATAAAACAAGGTTGAAGTCAAGATAGCACTTTTATTTAACCTTGATTTATGAGAATCTTAGACCCCTTGCTCTTTCAAGTTTATCTCTATTAGAAACCTTGTCCTAATTATTCAAATGAAAGTCATCTTTAGCACCCATGTTTGGTTTTCCAAATCCATATAGAGGAGGAAAAAAATCCATCAAGAAAGTTAAAATCCAAATCATTTAAAAAAAAGGCAATGATATCTAAAAGGAAACATAAAAATTTCAAAAGTCAAAAACCACACCAAAATACATGATTCATTCACAACTCCTATATTTAATTGAATATCAAACTCCAAAGTTAGCTTCACATAGATCTGAAGTCCTTTGGGGTATGGTAGGCTAGTATATTAGAATAAGGGATTTCAAAAAAAAATCTTTTGGTGCTACCTACTTTCTCATGCAAATACCCAATCTTTTTAGTATACCAATGGATTTATAAGGGGTTATAAATAATGAGGAACACATCATAGGGAGGTAGGTACATTTTAATTTTCATGCATATAGCCTTCATAGGATGATATATATACTCCATTTATTGACCCAAGACTTGTGTGGCTAAGAGAAGTTCTTCATAGTCCTTAAGGTTGAAAGTCTTCATGTTTTGACAAACCTACTCTGAGTGTCTTGACTTCAATAAATATTTCCTCTACCTTGGTTTTTCCTTCATTCTCCCCTCTACCCATTTCATTTCCCACCTTGATAGACAAATTGTGATTCCAAATCTATTTTCCCTTATTCTTTAATTCCTTCTTCTTCACCTTTTAAAAATATGCTAGCACTAATTTATTTTAGTTTTATCTATCCTTAGAGAAAAATAACATGTTTGAATAACTATGGATTTCTTATTTTTTTACTCTGTGATTTTACATTTCTACACTTAACTTACTTTCCTTTTACCATTTATCATGATTTTTCTATCCTGTTATTATGGACACCTGAGTTCATACCCTTTTTCCATTGTTGAGTGAGGTTAGCTTGTTACTTATAACAAAACAATGTTGTTTTACTATTTATACACCTTTTTCCATTATTGAGTGAGATGTAGATTGTTATTTCTCACTCATCAATGTTGTTTTACCATTTTTTAAAGTCTTTTTTCCATTTATTTTTGTTTTACCATCATGTTTGACATGTATTCTTGGTTTGATTTGGTGAGTTTGACTTTCTTACATAGGGATAGATTATTTGATTTTTTTGATCTTTAGTAGCCTTGGATTTTTGGTTAGCTAATTTACTCTTTTTGTTTGACTTGGTCATTTAGTCTAACATAACACCTATCAGCCTAGCTTTCCCATCCTCATAGCACCAACTATCTTTGATTTTTTTGCATTTGTTTGTTTTTCCTCATTACTTTTGTATTCTTGTGTTTATTGAAATCTCTCTCTACACCCTACATAATCAAAACTAACAACACAATAGATAACCATCTCATAATAAAGGTAATTCAAGGTATGCATTACATTTACTTTTTAGTTATTTAATTTTTAGATTAGTTTCCCTTTCAGTCATTTACTTTCAATTATTTTATGCTTTAAATATTTCAAATTGTTTTAACATCAACATTATGTGTGTCCTTATGTTCTTTCTCAAAGCACCATCCCTTATTTCACCTTAGTGACACATGATGAGCTTTGACTGGGGCATATGTATACATATAATATTTTTAACTTTTATTTATTCCTGATGATTTACATCTTGTAAGAACCCATCAAGAATCAATATCTCTAAGTAAATTCCTTAAGGGATACATCAAGAAAGGGGTGGGTAGACCTTTGGTGCTTCATAGGATTGTTGTCCCTTTTGGACACATTATTACCAATCCAACTAGATCCCAATACCATTACCTAAGATATTTCTTCTCCCTTGAGTATTCCTCAATTTTTTTCCTCTTTCTATCCTCCTTGCTTTTGTTAAACTCATTTTTTACTACCATTTATACTGGGTTGATTGGGTTAACCCAATATAGTTTATGGGTATTCTTTAATTTTTTTAGCTTGTTATCCCTTTGGCTGACCTAGCTCAAACTTGCTAAATTATCCCTAAAAACACACTAGGTCAATTGAGTTAACCTTGTACATTTGACATTCTTGAAAGGATTTAGGGTAAGATCCACCTATAAATATAAGATCATTTTGATCATTATTTATATGTGCAATCAAGAGTTATTATTCGCTTGTGCTTCTTCACAATCGACTCTTCCACCATTCTACTTGAGGAGACTTAGATTAGGTTTATTATTTGGAGAATCTAGCCTTGTGGATAACTCTTGGATATTTTGGCCTTTATTAGTGATCCTTATAAACCATAACAACCTCTTGTGAATTCCCTTTGGGCAAAGAATATATTGAGTCTCAATAGGTTCATATTTAGTTAAGTATATTCTAACTTTGTTCTCCTCTCTTTTAGTAGATAGAAGTAGCATAAGTATTGTCTCAAATAATAATATCTTTCATATTTTATGTATTAGTGTATTACTCATACTTACTTTAATTGAAGTTCCTTATACATGTTTTATTTATTGATTCTAAACCCACACTTTATGCCATAAGCTTTGGTGTACACTAGATTAGATTTTACTTTCCTACTATTAGTATAAGTGAACTTTCAAACCTTAGGACTCCATTAGGGTTGTTGTGTGATTATGTTAGACTGTAGGCTTTGGAACCCTTCCTATCATGATGAGTTGTGACAAGTGATACATCGAGTCTAGCAGATCCCCATATTGGTCATGTTCCCACTTAACAAGTGTATCCCCAATCAAAAGTGTAAGTATGTTCTATCTTATCTAATCTAGGATTAATTCATATACATGATGAATTTACAATTGTATACAATTTCCATGTTCACATTAGTCTTCATCTTATATCGAATTGCATTCAATAGTTATTATTTATATCCAAGACCAGTTCTATCACTTGAGCTCTTTTCAAATATCAAAAATTACTTCACCTTACTAGATGTCTTCTCAAATTTCAATGACTGATTTTCAATTACATACATTGAACATTTATCTTATTTATCTTTCAAGATTGTAGACAGGATATCCAATTGACAATTAAGATGCTTGAATTTATCTTTATGATCCTTGGTGTCTTCATTCATTCTTTCCTCATACACACTAAATTTCTCCTCATAGTCTTTGTGTTTATATTTCATATTCTTATTGATCTTCTTCTCAATCTTCAATTCTTCAAGAAAATTCATTAATTCAATCTCATAATCTACCTCATCTTTATCATCTAAATCACACCAAGTAAACTCTGTTTGATGTGAGCAACTACCTTCCTCACCCATAAAGAGTGATTCATATTCAATAGGAGCATCATCTTCATGATCAAAATCCAAGTCACTATCTTCACTCTCATGTGATGAGTTATAGTCTTTATTGGTGTAGAGAATCTTCTTGTTCTTGAAAAACTTATTCTTGTTATCATACTTTTTAAAATGTTTCTTCCTCTTATCAAACTTGTATGTCTTCTTATCTTCATCTTAGTCTTCATCATCATTATTCTTATGCTTATGAGGTCACTTATTAGAAAACGTCCTATCACACCATAATTGAATCATTTGAAGGGTAGCTTACCCCTATACATGCCTAAGCCTATTTTTCATTTCTTTGTAAATAAAGCAATTAGTTCATCTTCATCAATATTAGATGTGTCATTCTCTTTGGGTTTCTTACCTTGAAATTTTTTCTTTGGATTCACTTCTATATTGGATACTATTTCTTTATTAAGTGGTATATCATCATTTAATCTTATCTCATAGGCAATAAAGGTGCCCTATAATTGATCCATCTTCAACTAAGTAAGATCATGACTTTCTTCTATAGTGGATACTTTTCAATCAAACTTGAGGGATAGAGACCTTAATAGTTTTTGAACTATAGTAGCCTCTTTAAGATTATCTCCAAGACATTTGATGATGTTCACAATCTCATCAAATCTCTATAAAAAGGATGCATTAAAATCTTCTTCCTTCATCTTGAGACTTTATAATTTCATTATATGGGTCTACAATTTAGCAAGATTGACCTTTGAATCTCCTTCATAAATGATCTGCATTTTGTCCCATATATATTTATCAGATTTATAATGGATTACCTTTGTGAAATCATTATTTATAAGACATTAAGTGATGGCATTCATTTCCTTATAATTATTCCCAAACAACTTCTTGTCTATAACACTAGATGGAGGAGTAATAAAAGCAAAAAAACCTAGGGACATAATGTATGTCCTCATAATTGCACCCCAAAAATCATAATTAGATTCATTAAGAATCGATGCTTGCTTAGTATATAAACCTCCTTGATGACTACCCATATTGTACTTTGGATCACCTTCAAGATATCAAGCCTTTACCAAAGGACCCACTCTAACACCAATTATTATATACATACATATATATATATATATATATATATATAATATATATATATATATATATATATATATATATAATCACTAAGAAGGGGGGTGATAAATAGATCTAGATATTTCAATTTCAATTCCAATATTTTCAAACTATTAAACAATCAACTTGATCAAGAAATATTAAAAAGAGAGATCATTCATTCCATGCATTCACAAGATCAAACACACAACACATAGTTCCTATGAGAAACCCTCATGGGGAATAAAACCCAATCTGAATCCTACAACACATGGACTACTTGTCATATAGAAGATTAAAAACAAGAGATTGATCAAGTCCTTCTAATTAGGATTTAGTGAAACATCAATTTCATAAAGAACACCTGCCCCTAAGATTATAAATTCTTTTTAACAACCCTTTGGTCAAGTCCTTCTGACCAATAACCTTAGTCAACTCATTTTGACCTAAGTCCTTTAGTGAAACACCTATTTCACAAGGAACAATTACCCCTAAGAAAGATCAAGTCCTTTAGACCCTCCTATGAAGTGAACACCTTCACCTTATAATTGATGTCTTCAACACTTGATGATATATCTTTGATTTTATAACCCCTACATAAACTCCCTCTCTATCACATACATGCCTCTCACATAGGCATTATATAATCTCTCTCCTTCTTCACTCTAAATATCTTTTTATGTACACTAAAACCTCTTTGCATATCCTCAAAATACAATAAAACTATTATAACATCATAAATATTACCTACAAGTCATAAACATAGTTAATAAACTATTTTTATCATCAACTCATCCAATAGTAATACTACCTATCCTTTTCTTCTTCACTTCAACACTCACTCTATACCAACAAGCCTTACACAAATCTCAAAACCATCTCATTTGGTTTCACTATTTATAGAGCCTTCATGAATTATAAATCCATAATATTTATTTGTCAATCATAATACATTCATTCACACTTAAGTCATCTAAAATGGTTCACACTTAAGCATAACTTTCTTTCAAATAATCCTAAGTCACTTTTTAGGTCTTATAGAGACCCATGCACTTATTTGATACTTATTCAAGCAAACTAAGAACACAAGAACACTTTCCACATACATGTACCCATAAAACATGATCTATATGTCCTTCTTAAGTGTCCATATCCATCACAACACCCTTTTGTTAACACTCAATTACCTCAAATACCTTTTTATACACACAATCATTAAGAATGAAAACATAGTGGATTTTTAACCCTTTTGATGATACTGCATATGATTGGTCAAACCTTCATAATGTACAAAAATTGTCCTCATGTAGTATATAACATAATATAATAGCTATCTCTTTTTTAAACATTGATATACCAACAAGCATAACTCAATTAACCTTATCGAGTTACTTGTAGAGTAAAATTGAAAACATAGTAAACTTTGAACCTTCATAGCATTTATTATACACACTTTCATACCTTTAAATATATATTTCAAAATTTTCCTTGGAGTCATCTATAAGTTTTTTTTACACCATGAGCAAATATTGCATGTATCAAAAGATATGGCCAAAAACTAGACACTAGTCTTTCCTTTGTTAAATTCAAATATTTGAATTAAAACAATCATAGTTAAACTTTGGTCACTTAAAACACATGTCATTCCATTTAATCTTAGATTAAATATGCATCATCAATCTTATTCAAACTTTAACTCATAGTGTGCCACTACCCAAATGTTAAACTTTGAATAGTTGATCTCATCTTGTGCATTCTTGTAATCTTGACCATATATGCACCATCAATCTCTTGTATGTAGCTCAATATTTATCTATGTTAAACATTGGACACCTTGAAATCATCTCTCTTAATACACACCATTATTATGTATATTTACAAACATCCACTCATCATTGGATCTTAGAAAAAGCCTAATATTTACCTCTACTCAACATTAAACTTATAACACTTATCCTCATCTCATTACTTCCTGATATCTTGGAGCAAACACACTTCATTGATCTCTTCAATATTTTCTCAAAATTTATCTGGTGTAAAACTGACCAAGTATGGGAGCTATTCAAATCTATCTAAGAAGCTAACTTTGAACCTCAATAACTTTTACTACACTTAGATGCATGATTTGAAACATGGACCATATGATCTCCTCACATAGGATAATATAACCATATATCAATCTTCTCTTGTAACCCTCATGCATGAGAGATATAATACCATTAATCTACTCACTCATATTGTTTTTTCCATAGATCTAACTACATCAACAACTGTCTAGGAGGCCAACTTTGAACATGCATATCTCTTATCATGATTTATTGCATAACCTAAAATTTAGTGCATAAAAACTAGGATAAAAATTAAACAAACCAATATAATTAAATTTGTATAAAACTTCCACATGTTTTTAATATGACACCATCAAAATTCCTACTCATCTTTTCTTGCCATAATGCAAATATGGCTAAGCATGGGAAAACACTATCAAACTGCTTAGGAGCCCAAAATTGAACTTGCATATCTTATGTTGTGATTCATCACATGAATCTAAATTTAGTGCATATAAAATAGGCATAAATTTTATAAAAACCATATGACCAACTCCCCTTGACTCATCTACACATGGTAATGGTCATCTTAGCGAACTAATTACTCAGATTTTCTACCACTCAGATTTTTTACAACTAGACCTTAAAAGTATAGATGAAAATATTGATCAACTAGATGAAATCCAATCATGGACACAAATATTAAAATAATATAAATCATCTTATAATACACCTTTCATATGCTCAATACTTCAAACTAATCCCTAATCATCTCTAAATAGTTAAACTATAAAGATAAACCAATCCTAATTCAAGTATACTATGATAAGCATATTGCACACTAGTCATTATGACTTAGGCTATCAAATCACTTCATCCACTCACCAAGACACCTCCATGAAATCAATGATAACTCTCCAACACTATCTATTTATGTATAAATATCATGAAATAAAACTAGTATTAAAACTTGAGATACCTCCCATTGATAGTGATGGGAAGGCTCTCTCCATTCAAACTAGTAAGCTCAAAGGCATTGCTCTCTTTAAAATTTATAATTACATAGGGTACACTTCAAAGGTTTTCAAATTTGGAGTGTTTTCCTAGTTTTACATGGTCCTCATCCCATTTGAGAACTATGTCACCTTATTTAAAAATCCTTAAGAAAGTTTTTTTGTCAAATGACTTCTTCACTTGGTGTTGATTAGACCACATGGTATGCATGGAATCATCTCTTATCTCCATTAAATCTCTCAATTCATTCATCCTAACCTCCATTTCATTACTTTATAGAAGCTGTAGATAATGTGTAAGTTCCAAATCTAGGAGATCCAATGAGATTAACATCCTTAATTATCATCCATAAACTCAGAGATAAGATGAATGACCAATGACCTTCTTAGGGGTGGTCATTTCAACCCATAAAGAAGTCTTCAATCTTGTATGCCAAGATATCTGATTATCTTTTAGTGTTATTTTGATGATCTGAATTAGGTTCTTATTAGTGGTCTTGACTAGTCCATTAACCTATGGGTAGTGATTTATTATTTTTAGGAAATTATATGTTTAATTCCTAAATAATAAATGGGTTTGAGTAGATAAAATTAGTAAATAATGTACAATAATTAGGATACTAATTTGTAAAATTTGATTGTAGTTAAATATTTTCTAAAAATAGTAATTAGAGAGAAAATTAAACTTATATAATTATGTGTTGTTCAAACTAAGATAGGGTCTATAAATCTATGTACAGGATTGGGAGACTATTGTAAATATGAATCTAGAGTTTGTTTCTTGATTGGATAGTATCACAAAAAATGGGACACCCTTGGTTTTGGTTTTGTAGTCTTATCTTATCATTATTGTCCTAGTGATCTAAGCTTTTTGGGTTTTATGAATCAGGTCTGCATGACCCTACCTATGAAATATCAAATCCTAAAAGTCTATGAAGCTTTTTGTGTACCTAATTTAGTCTTCAATACCCTAGGTCCTCTTTATGCTTGAAATTGAATGTAAAATTTGGAGAAAAGAGAAGAGGGGTTAGTTTGTAAAGGATACATTGGATGCGCTTCACACCCCATGTGTAGGCACATTGCATACATACCAATACTCTGAGGAGGGATCAAGTTATATGTACTTCTCCCATTGAAGTGCTTGGTGCAATTGTGTGATGAAAATACAAGTTAATGTGAAACTAGGTGTACTTAGAATTACTAAGGACTGGTGTAAAGTTTTGAATAAGCTTTAAATAATATTAGATGGTTATATGTATAGAATAGGCAAATGTTCTTGAGTGGTCTTGCTTTTATTCTTACTTATCTCTTGTAAATGAGTGACAACCCTTCTAAATAGACATTGAATGACCTTTTATAGAGGATTTAAGGATAATGGGTTAGATGAAGTCATGTTAGGCTAACATGAATTAGGATAAGGATTTGGAAGAATATGACTATTAGAAGCCACAATGCACATGGACAACAATGCTAGAAATAGGACACCTTGGGTTTCAATGTTGTAGTCCAAGTTTGGGAACTATTCTCCATGGCTAATAAGACTTGGGGGGATGGATTAGGCATTGAAAGAGAAATCTAGGTTTGTAAGGGTTCATTTTGGGAGGGTCCAAATGATTGGGAATTAGTGAAAACATGCCTATGATAGTCATGAGAGAAAGCAAGATGGACCTATGGATTGGGTGTCATTAGCCACACTGAAGTTACCAAATTTCACATTTTATATGAATACATTTGCCCCCAATTTATTCTAGTGATACAAAAAATCAAAATACTAGGATAAAGGAAAAATAGAAAGCATACCTGAACTTACATGTAAAGGTGAATCTCATGAAGTTATGTGATGTTGGATGTGCATAGAGAGAGGATGATGTGAAGTATGAATCTGAAATGAAAAATATAGATTAGATCATTCTTTGCTAGATAAGTTATATCTAAAATAAGAATGTAAAAAATATAGGTAAGAGAGAGAGGAAGAGAAAGGAATTAATACCCCTCACTAGGTATACGAACCGATACAAAACTTGTTGTGATGATGGATTGTGTTGGGTGTGTATTGTACCAAAAGTAATATCACTAATGAAGCTGAGTGCTCAATTCCCTAGAAGTGGCTCAAGAATGCAAAGGTAGACCCTTTGGCCCCATCGTCACCTTCTAATTGAAGCTAACAAATCATGTGTGTGCCAATCAATGTTTGGACTATATTTTTAATCCCTCTAAATAGGTGGATCAAGAATACAAAGGCTAGCTAGTCCTTTGGCTCCATCATTGCCCCATGAATTGAAGCTATGAAGTAATATCAGTATGAAATAGATGTCATATGAGATGGATCCTAAATCCCATGAATGTATTATGATCTGATAATGTTAGCATGGATAACCAAATGTATGTTGGAAACTAGGCCACTTTTAGCCATTTTGAAAGATGGAGATTAGGCTTGTATAAAAGCCATTCTAAAACTAGTGCAAAATGCTTATGTCAAATCCAACTCAGGCACTTAGGTACTTAGGAAGTTAAGATTATATGAAATACAAACTTAAAAAGGGATGTCAACCACCTATAGATAGATTAAGGCATGTAATTGTTGAGAGATGCTTGGAAAATAAGCTAAACTTAGAAAAAGGGGAGGATCAATGTGTCATGCACATTACCCCCAATAAATGGTGTCTAAAACATAGATTTTGATCTATAATTTATATTATTTCATAATTTAAAACTAAAAGTGAGATCCATCATGTCATGCATGATGCCCCCTATATCTAGATTCTCTGAGCAAAAATTGTATTGAAACATGTTAAATTTAGACTCTATTAAGCTGAAAAACTTCTGACTGAACTCACCTTTTATTTATTTTTGGAATTTTTTTCTTGTCTAGATAAGAGCACCAAAAATAGGACATTCTTTCTTTTAGTGTTTTAGTCCAACTTTGGGACTTTTGTTTAGGTCCAAATTTGGTAATTTTTCTAGATTATCTATTGTTTACTTGGTCTATTTTACCTGGTCTAGTATCTGTATTTTATTCTAAGTGTTCTAAAAACTACTTTTTCATCTATTAGGAGCTTTGATCTCTATTAAAAAATCCCTATTTTTTACCCCCTCTTCTAAGGATAGGAATGAAGATGTTACAATGACTACCCTCAGAAGAAAGAGCCCTCCAAGTGTGTTAAGCTGTAAATATACATGATATAATAATAATAATCAACAATATATCTCGATATTTAGCTATGTTTGTATTGAGATATTGTTATATCAATATGTGTATGCCTAAATAGATATAAAAATTTAATAACATGTGAAATATAATAAACTAAAATCAAAAGTGTTAGTTGTTATTTGTTGGTTATTAGCATAGAGGGATGGAGGATGATTTCCATCATGGCATCCAAGAAAGCAAGGAAATGCATGATATGGATCATGGCATTAAAAACATGAAAATTAATCAGACAACAAGCATATAAAGTAATAAGTAATAAGCATACAAGATTGGCCAAGGGGCCAAGAACTCAAGGGACATGGGCACATGTCACTCAAATTGGAAAACAAACATACAAGGCATGTTCAAATTCCACATAGACATTTAATTGAAACAAGCAAGTCGGCATGGAAGCCACAATCACATAGAGGAGTATAGGTAAAGGACAATGGAAAATGTACTAAGGCACATACAAGAGATAAGCAGGAACTAGAAATACAATCCAACAAGCTATGCTAAGCAAGAAAAGAAAGCATACAATAAATGAAAAGATAGAATCACATATAACTAATCAAATCAAGAGTGAAAGTATGTAAGACATTTTTAGTACAAGCTAGGTATATGCTAAGAGATACACAAGTGCTAGATACTAGTGAAATGTCGATATAATAATATTTGTAATCTAGTAAGTAATGTACATAAATATGATAACTTAGAGAGTGTAGTGTAGGAATGGCATAACCTTGATGGTGTAGTTATGTATAAGATGCCTCCAATGGGTGTGCATATCAAAGTGTGTCTATAATGTAGATGTAGGATGCCCCCTCAAATGGGTAGAGTGAAGAAATTAAAGAGTTGGATATCACTGCACATACTCAAAGAAGATCAAGTGAAGCGTGGTAATGTAGATAAATCAATATACAATAGCATAAAATAAAAAATGTAAGTCCTAACATATTAGTAGAAATGTAAAGCATGGAAGATTCATACAATCAAAATGTTTTTGGTGTTTTAAAAATTTTGAATGTTTTTGGATTTTGAAATGTTATATTATTTTTGTATTTTTGAAATTTTGAACTATGTACAATAAAACACAAGAGATTATGTACAATTAATTGAAAAGAATCTGTGTACAAAATCATTATGAAAAATTATGTACAAGTGAGACTAAGAAGAGATGATACTAACTAATGAGTCTCATGAGAGACTCCCTATCATGTTGTCATATATCAAGAAGAAGGATCATGCATAATCATGAAGAATGATGGAAATGATAAGACTATAGCTCTAAAAGTTGTATGTGTTGTAAATGTTCTAAATATCTATAGTGGAAACCAATTTTGGGGTCCCTCTATAACTTTGAGAAGTGGATGCAATTGTAGGCCTCCTAGGGACCCATCCAGAAGTGGGAAAAGCTCTCTAAAAATGTGTTTTATGTATAGATGCATGAGATCTCAGTGAAATTATTCTAGGTGTGAGAACTATAGCTAGAATTTATTTAGAACCTTGAAACTATGAGGTGTATAAAATCTCTATGCTGGTGATGAAGGTCTTGATTGTGGCTGAATCTAGGTTGGAGGAAGAACTATAATAGGTGGAGGAACTGAAACTATATGGGAATGGGTGCTAACCTAAATGACAAAGTTATAACCATGGGTGTAATCAACCTACCTATCTTTGTAAATGTGGGTGATAGCATGTACTACATAATCTACTATAGGCATAGAGCTAGTAGTAGGTGAGAGATTAAATCTAGATGAACCAAGTTTGAAAAGAGGAGGGATAGATATAACCAATAGTGTTTGCTTATGTCTAGTAGTGATAGGGAGATACTTAAAAGTAGCCAAAGAGTTAGATACATCTAGGTAGAAACCATGTATAGCTATATGACTATAAATAACATTACACATAATAGATAGCAAAGAAGGGATAGAGATCATGGAATTGTGCATTAATGCATAGAAAACTTTGACTTGAATCGTAACATTTCTAATGTGTTTAGCATGATAAACTTGAAAATAATTCATCATGAGAGAGAGAAAGTATGTAATAGAGAGCATGACATTGTGCATGAATACATTTAGAATTTTGATATGTGATATGACATTTCTAATGTGTTTATCATGATAAAATTAAAAATATTTCCACATGAGGAATAAAAAAAAAAGGATAGAGATTATGAATTTTTGCATAAAGGCATAGAAAATTTGGACATGCAACATAACATTTCAAATGCATTTATGAAAATGGAGTTGGTAATTATTTCATATGAGCAAAATAAAATATGCAAAAATAATTTTGAATTTTTGTGAATTTTTGGCAATGAATTTTTTAATATCATCCCATATAATGAAACATAAGCATGAAATGCAAAGGATGAATCTTTTTACTAACGTATGATAGACTTCATCATTCATGTACATGATAGGTCCCATTATGGTTTCCTTGTTATTTTCAAGAAATGTAAAAAAAAATATACATAAGTTAGAATCATTTTTGGAATTTGATTATGGATGTAAGGTGATACCTCAAGAAGTAAATAGGTGCTAGTATATGCAACTAGGGATTGAACAGTGATAGTTTTGCAAAATAATATGAATTTTTGAAATTAAAATTGAATTTTTGAGTTAAGTATGCAAGTAAAAATTCATAAATTTATGGGAGAGTGTTTGATTTAATTAGACCAAGTAGATGTAACTAGGGTTTTGAGAAAAATAGCTTTTTTAAAAAATTACTATGGATTTTTGAAATTTTGAAGTGATTTTCTAATTGTAATATGCAACTAAAAATTTGAAAAATGAATGGAAAATTACTGAGATTTAGTTGATGCAACTAAGGTTTGAAATAAATTTATTTTAAAATTTACTACAAAATTTTAAAATTTGAGAGGATTTTTTTATTTCAATATTTAAGAATTTTTTTTTATAAATTAATCAAAAAAATCAACTAGGAATTTACCCTAGGGTTTCTAGGGTTTTTATACAAAATTCAAAGTAAGTTAGGTTCACCAAATGATTTATTATTTTTGATGAATTATATGTTTATTTCTAAATAATAAATGGGTTTGAGTAGATAAAATAAATAGATAATGTACAATAATTAGGCTACTAATTTGTGAAATATGACTATAGTTAGGGATTTTCTAAAAATAGTAGTGAGAGAGAAAATTAAACTTATTTGATTCTTTATTTTTTTGATTGAAATAAGGTCTAAAAATCTATGTGCAATCTTGGGAGACTATCATAAATAGTAATTTAGAGTTCATTTATTGATTGGGTAGGAGCACTAAAAGTGGGATACCCTAGGTTTTGGTGTTGTAGTCCTATCTCAGTGTTATTATCCTAGTGATTAAGCTTTCTAAGTTTTGTGTGTTAGGTATATGTGACCTTTCCTATGAAATATTGAAGCCTAAAAGTCTAAACATATCACTATTTACCTAATTTAGTCTTTAATACCCTAGGTCCTCTTTATTCTTAAACTTCAATGTAAAATTTGGAGAAAAGAGAGGAGGGGTTAGTGTGTAAAGGATACACTGGATGTACTTCACACCTCATGTGTAGGCATGCTACCTACATATCAATACTCTGAGGAGAGATCAAGCTATATGTAGTTATCCCATTGAAGTGCATGGTGTAATAGTGTGATGAAAATGCAAGTGAATTCAAAACTAGGTGTACTTAGAATGATTAAGGATTGGTATAAAGGCTTGAATAATCTTGAAATACTAGTGAATGGTTGTATGTAGAGAATAGGGAAAAGTGCTTGATTGGTCTTTCTTTTCTTCTTGATTCTATCTTGTAAATGAGTGATAACCATTATAAGATGACTTTGAATGGACTTTTATAAGGGATTTAATGATTGAGGGTTAAATTAATTTTCTTTAAGCCATCATGAATTAGGATAAGGATACAAAAGTATATGACCATTATAAGATAAAATGTACTTGGACAACATCACCAAAAATATGACACCACTGGTTTTAGTGTTGTGGTCTAAGTTTGGGAATTATTGTCCATGGATAATAGGACCTAGGGGATGGATTAAGAATGGAAAGAATAATATGGGTCTGCAAGGGCTTAGTTGGGGAGGCTACAGATGACTAGGAATCAGTGAAAACATGCTTATGAGGGTTATTAGAGCAAACAAGATGGAACTATGGATTGGGTGTCATTAGCCACACTCAAGTTACCAATTTTACATTTTATATGACTATAAGTAGTAATATGATGAAGATGTCAGATAAATACCTTGATCATGAACCCATTCACATGCCTTTGCAATATTGAATGTCAAGGCATTTTTTGATATTATAGTAGAAGGTACTCCAAAATAGGTGACTAGACTCTCATATAACTCAAACATAAAGCACTCATTTTCCTCGTTCAAAAGAACTAATTCCACCCACCTAGTGAAATAATCTATAGCTATCAAGACCCATTTATGAATAGCACTATAAGGAGGATGTATCATACCAATGAAATATAAACCCCGTTGCATGAAAGGTTTTTTAACTTGAATAGGCCTCAATAGCATAACAACTAGTCTATGTTTACTTGTAAACATTGCACACTTCCTTACCCATGCATGTGCATACTTAAATAAATTAGGAAAAAAATAACCAGATATAATTAATTTTGTAATTGTGGTTTTGGATTCAAAATGGCCTCCAAAAGGACTATTATGAAATTGTTCAAAAAACTTGTCAAATTGATTAGCTTTAACACACGTTAAAAGCATACCTTCAACGTCCTTTTTGAACAACATTCCATTAATTAGAATGTATGATATTGATTGTATCCTAAAATGTCTTCTCCTTGATGCATTTAAGCTCATTGGACATTTTCTTGTTTAAAGGAATATAGAAATGTCTTGTGTCCCGATGGGTAGATAAGTAGTTTCAGCTTCTTGTTGGGTATCTTGAAGTGTCAAAATTATCTACTTTTATTATTTCACATCTTTAGGAAGATGTTCACACAATCCTTTACCTCATACCAGATTTGTGACCTTTACTTAAATATCATAATCCATGCACTTAGTGACCCATCCATCTCTCTTTTCACTTAAGTTTTTATTAAGGATGAAATCCTCACACTAGGATGAGCTACCATTAGTATAACCTTATTATTTGAAACCAAATGTCTAAATTTTTTTAAAGATCTTATAAAAAAAAGTATAAGATTTAAAAAAAAAAATACCTCTCCTCATATTCTTCTAAATCTTAAATGAAAAACCATGGGTTGCTCTAAACCTTCACTATTTTGTTGCATAAGCATGGCTCAAATTGTATCAAATGTAGGAAAAGCATACATAAAGAAATCCTTACTAAAATATAGATTAAGCAAAGTGGGAGCTTGATTGATTACTTGTTTGATGGATTCAAATATTCTCTTACCCTCTATACTCCAAGTGAATTCTTGATGTTTTCTCAGCATTTGAGTGAGTGGCCTTGCCAATTTTACAAATATAGGAATAAATCTTATGATGAAATTTATCTTGCCTAAGAAGCTTTATAATCTTTTCTTATGTTTTGGAAATGATATATCAAGGATTTATTATATTTTTTTTTGGATCAATAAAAATACCATCTTTGGACACTACATTCCCAATAAGTCTCCCCTCATGCACTAAAAGGATACACTTATTTGGATTCAATCAAACTCCAAATTGTCTGCATTTATCAAAAATAACTCTCAAATGTGTTAGATGATCATTAGGATCCTTTGAAAATAAAGTAATGTCATCAAGTTAAAAAAATACCATTTCAATCAAAATACCTTAAGAGGTAACATCAATTGACCCTTGTAAAGTGGATCCAGCATTAGAGATCCCAAAAGGCATATTTTGGTAGGCATAAGTACCCCATTTAGTTATGAAAATTATTTTATATTGATCTTGCTCCTTCACAAGTATTTGGTTGTAACTTGAGTAACCATATATTAAGTTGAACCTTTGTGGACCTGATACCCTTTTTAATATTTAATCCATGGAAGGAAGAGGATAGTGGTCTTTTAGTGACACTTTATTTAAATCTTTGAAATACACACATAGTCTTATCTTTCTATTTTTATTTTTCATTGGTACAAGATTTCCTACACATGTTGAGTGATTGATAGGAAATATTATACTTGACTCAATCATCTTCGTAATCTCATTTCTCATGAGAATTTCAACCTTGGGGTTGATGGGCCTTTGTTTCTATTTTACTAGTTTTGCATCATGTTTAATCTCAATATTATGTTGTGTTAATCTAGGGTTAAGCCCCTTCAAGTCATGGTATTCCCAAGAAAATAAATCCATGAAATAAATATATAATGAAATGAAATATATTCTCTCTAAAATAGTGTTTAATTTACCCCACTTGAGTTACCTTCAACTATGTGAACTTGCTCATAATGTTCTTCCTTGCAAGAAATGCTTGTCTTGTGTTTTCTAAGTTGTCATCTTCATTAAAAATTCTTTCCAAAGTTATTAAACCTTTAGGCATCTTGTTTGATCTCAATTTCACAATATGATATTCATATTGGCATTACAATTTACTTTGATTCTTTGAGCAAAATTATGCCTCATTTTGTAATAAATGAGGTTATCTATTTATCATTATCAAAGAATTTCTAACTTACCTCATTGTTTGGGACTAAAATACTACATAAAACCTTGATTTGGGTCTGATCTTTATTATCCTTGAGTTTGTCCACTATATCACATTGTGCTCCTATGAGAACAAATATATTTGCATGTTGATTGGTTGCTCTAGGAATGGAGTAGATATCAAATGCTAGGAAATCCTCCACGAGGTCCCAAACTTTATGTTTGTAAGCCTTTAGGAGGGGGCTATTTATTATAATTAAACCTTGACTTATTTCACTACTAAATCATTATCACCTTTCACCTATAAAAACTTAATACCTCTCTTCCTATCCCACTGAAGGCCCTGAATGAGAGCTTTATACTCTATAGTATTCAATGTATAATTGAACTAAAATATAACTAAAGAATAATACCTTTTATTTGAGGTGAAACCAAAATTAAACATAATTCAATTACATTAATTGATTTAGATCAATCAAAGTATAGATTTCATACTCCCTCTTGATCCTACTTTGAGCTGGTGAGATTAGGTAATGAGTCACCTTATTCATGCATTCATTAGACACCAAAACCATATTCTTGAATATATTTATATCTATCATACCTACTATTTTTAGCATCCCACTCATCAAATAGTAGATTTGGTATTCCTTCAAGTGGATTAGAAGGCTCTTTATCAATAATATCCTCATCTTCTTCTAAAATAATGTAATTCATATTAGACATATTTGGCATATATGGTTTAAGGTGAAATCTAGAAATAGGCTCAAATATTATAGTTACATTGGTTTCATATCTAGTTATAAAAACCATGTATGACCAATTTGAAGAAAGATAACCTCTTATTTTAGTAGTAAAATCTCTAGATAGGCATCGTGTAAAGTATGGACGTAAATCAACAATAACTATATCCTATGAAATGGTGAAATTTAGACAAGCAACACATAAAATCTTAAGATATTTGAGGATGCCCACAGTCTTAGTAAGAGAACCATCTAATTTTAGCACTCATTTTTCATGAGGTTCATAATTTATCCCTAGTTTTTTAGCTATGGATTGAGGTATGATATAATTATTAGATCCACTATCAATCATAAAATTGTGGATAAGACAATTTCCTATGACAATTGAAAGATAGAATGGAGGAGGCTTAGACACCTTAGGAGCTTAAGGATCAACAAATGGATTAGAGTTGGTTAGAACAACACTTATTATCTATTTTTTAGGTGGTCCATCAAAGATATTGAGCTTTGAAATATCATCTTCTAGATACTCCTTTTGTCCAAGATTAGCAGTGTATCCCACATTGAAATTGATATTGAATTTTTCTTCATATGGCCCACAATACTGAGTGGAGAAATAACTATATTTTACTATAATTTTGGAGTAAGAGTGGATCCTAGATGTTGTGTGAACTAAGGAATGTAAATCCATTTCGTATTCTACCCCTTTGGATCTTGAAACTACTAAGTTGATGTATTTTGAGGTATATCATGAGTGGTGTTCCTTTGTGGTGGCTAAGAAGGAAAAAGGGCTACCTTATCAGGGCCTGAACCATCACCAATTACCCTTTTCTTAGATCTAGTATGGGTTTTAACTAAATTATCAATGTTAGGTAGATTTTGACTTTGATTTGTAGTTATGTGCTCAAAATAATCCTCACCTTCCTAAAAGTTCACAAATTTAGTTTCAATAGGTGCTTTACCATTCTCTCCTCCTTGTTGATTTGGCACTTTTTCTTGAGTGAATGAAGGAATGTCTCCATTTGGTAGAGAGGCTTATTTATTTGGGTAGTTTTAATGTGGAGGAGGAGATAAACTCTACTACATATAATATTGATGTGATATCTCACCAGTTGGAGCCATTACCATATTATTTTCTTGATCCAACCGATTGTTCCATTGCCCTTCCTGACCATAATTGTTCTGAGTTGGCACAATAGCTCTAGAATTATTTGGAGCATTAGGATTATATTATCTTCACTAATAATGTTTCCCTTGTCCTTTATTTATTAGAATAATAGGATGGCCTATTATATTGATAACTTTGATTAGTATTCTGATATGGCTTGTATGGTGGAGCTTATTGTCTTTCCATTACAACAAAATTGTTATTATGAGTCTTAAGAAGACTCTCTATCTTCCCTAGTCTATCAACTTGATCATCTTCTATTTGATAAAACATTATTGAATTTGGAAGTGGAGAAATAGAAGGAGTAGGAGGGTGGATCTATAAAAAGAGAGGCATTAATGGCCTTGGGGATAACTTGAATTCTTTTATAAGGAGATTCTCATCTTTGATTGATATTTAAAAATATTTAGGTAGAGTTTTCCCTCCCATGTATTGAATCATCACAGCTACATCTAAATTGAGAGCCTTAATATAGTATAGAAAAGTATAGTTGGGTGTTGGCTTGATCACTATAGGAATTTTATCCCAAGTCTTTTGGAACATGTAATTAAAATCCACCATGAATTCATTGTTGAATATCTTAATTGTTGTAAGTTGTTCCACTAGTGAAATATGATCACTTTTGTCCTAAAAGTGCTTGCATAGGACCTCTATAAAATCATCCTAGTTATTGAATGATTTAGGAGCCAATCCTCTATACCACTAAAGTTATTTCAATTTGAAACAAGTTGTTGAAAACCTCATTACTACATTTTCTTGAGTTACATAATGCACTAAAAAAAAGTTAGAAATATCTAGAATATGTTCTATAGGAGTGATTAGATTTTTCCCTATAAAATAAGGAATAACCTTTAGAGTCAGGATTGAAATATCATACAATTGGGTATGATTTAGAGGACTATCACCATTGAAAGCCACAAAGGTTTATCTTTTGGGAACAATAATCTGAGTTATGGAATTTAAAACATTGTTTGGCTAAATAGTATTGGATTGAATAGGGGGATTTTGTGCAATAATAGTGGGAACAAGAGGTGTAGGAGTAGGATTTGACTAAGGTTATTTCTTATTATTTATTGATTGGAAAGATAACTTAGAGAAACTATATCTCTCCCTTTTGTAGAATATCTTGTAACAACTCTTAGGGACATGAAAATTATATAGACCTAAAAATGATTCACTTCATTTGAATAAGTGGTCCCACTAATTATGTCAAAATTGTTAGCTATCTAGATAGTACCCAATAGAGTTTACATTTTTTCAAGTTTGGACCATACCTAGACTAACATGGGAATGATCTAATCCTATGGGATGTTTATATCTAAACTAGACCTCTAGTGTTTTTAATGAGGCTAGTTCCTTAGATATGATAGTTTGGACCTCTCTTTCTAAGAGATAAACAAGTTGGAGTGAAAAGAGTCAAGGGATTGCATAAAATGAAACCTATTCTAGCATATGGTGATGCACCAAATGTTCAAATATCCACTCTCAAGATTGAAATCATTAACACACTAATAGACTATGAGTAGAATGAATGTAGTATCTACAATGGTTTTCAAGTAATAATTCTTCACCTAGAGGTCAATTTGATGGAATTAGGATGGAGGGAAATGAGGGTAAATATTGATTAAAATCACTTATAGTAAACTATCCACTCTATACCTAAGACATCAACATTAAGACATGTTAAATGACCTACACGAAAAGTTTATTAGAACTTATGTTGAACTTAGACCTACAAATGGAATATGACAACCACTTTTTCATATCAAAGAAATAAAAAACACTAAGCAAAATTTAGTAAACAATTGTAAAATGCTCTATTCATTACTATAAGAGGTTTATAGTATAATTTATGGTAGAGTCTAGTCTTACCAACCTAAGGGATGCTTAGCAATATATCAAATACTATATTTATAGAATAAATGAAGAAAGAGAGTATGAATTTTGGTATTAAAAATGGGAATCAATGAGTTTAAAAATTTGAAATACAATTACAAGTGCTTCTATAAATTGTGCTCATTTAGACCTTTTGATTAATATTGGTCACTTCAAGTGGTTGCACATTTACATTATTCCTTCACTGATGTTTTTTTATGGTTAAAAAAGTGGGATCAAGTTGTTCTAAACTAGGATCTAGCATCAATGTAGTTACAACCTTTAGATCAATATGTTATAGTTTTATCTTGGTGTTAGCTACTCTTCAATAGTTTGTCAAGAAATACAAGAGTGGAAAAAAGGATCCTTTCATGTAGTTAGTCCTGAAGATGAAATTTTTAGGGCCTACATGTATGACTTAGTGACATCCTTTAAAATGTTGGATCTTGTTCAAATAAGACCATGATTGAACTCATCCCCATGTTCATATGTCCACTATAGATGGAAAATTAATCTTAGACTATTGGTTTTCCTATAGTCATTATGTTGATGCAAACCTATAGACTATATAACCCACTTTATTTATTATATTAGGTCCAAATATACCCATTATATCTTTACAAGAATCAAGAGTGCACCATATTCATGTATCTTTATTTTTAAAATGGAGAACGCAATCACAAAACTAACCTTGCATGACACAAACCCTCAAGCTAGAGGTCCATATTGAGATTTAATGGCAATATCTTTATGTCCTTTAAATTGACTACATCAATTTGTCCCTTTATTTTCATTTATCTAATCTCTAATAGTGATGAGATGACCCTACAATACCTATTTTCTTTGGTAAAAAAACTACCCTTTGGTTTGAATTTGAATGTATAAAATTGCTTGAGCTAATCAAAATGCTCCAACCTATCTTTATTCCCATTAGCCTTATACATCCCCATTGTTATATCTTTAATTTTTGACCTCCTACGCACTATTGATATCCTTGGTATGAATGAACATGGTCCATTAATTTACTTCCATATAATATCCTTTGACACATTCACACCAGATCACACCATTAGATAAAGGTGTATGATTGAATGTGAGCCTTCTGATTTACTTGGATTTAAAAATAAATGGTTATTTACCATGGTCTAAATTTGACATCTACGTGATTATCATTTGACATCCATGTGACTATTATTGACATCCATGCGACTGTCAAATCTAATACCCTAATGGTTTTTTACCATAACTTAAATTTGACATTTGTAAAAATGTCTCCCATTTTTAAACCAACTTTAAAAGCTTTGATCTGGAAGTGAAAAGGTCATGGAGGCACCAAACTTGTAGGAGATGCTCTTGATACTAAAAATATTGTGCCCATTTGATCTACTAGTTCTGAGAGCTTTCTAAGTGTGTTTAAAAAATGTTTAAGTGAGCTAACCTATGTGTTTTTCATTATGCCCACATGCATATACCTAATAATTTGAATCTAAATGTATATTTAGCAAGGCTTAAATGTGATGCTCATGCAAACATCTTTCTCTATGTGGCCAACTTTGATGACTTAGATCCCAAGATAGCAAGCTCATCAAGACATGAACTTACATAACATGTTTTAAGCATGAATACGTTTGATTACACATGATCCTTCGGTCACACATGACCCCAAGATAATTTATAAAATCATAAAATAATCCAACCAATGTGTTTCCATGTGATGTATAGGATGACCTATCCCCTTAGACTTAGAAAGCTAAACTTTGAAGGCTTAGATCTCTAAATAGAGGCCTCATCGAGAATAAGTTTTATTACATGATCCTTTGGTCACACATGACCCCAAGATAATTTATAAAATCATAAAATAATATTGCCATGTACAAAAAATACATGCTTAGTGCTACAATACTTTTTAGCAAAAAATCATGGTGTTATAATAGGTCATTTCTTGAGGTGCATTTATAAAATACACAAGTGAATTGGTTTTCTCATTTCTACATGACATCCTAATGATGTTCTAGTCCTTAAACTTTCTCGAGTCATTTTGATTCAATATTTTAAGGTCCTAATGAGTTTTCAAGATTTTGTCAATGTGGTCCATGTCCTTATGAGATTATAAACACTATGAGATCATGATTTTATTCCTTTATTTTCATTATATGACCCATTTCTAAGCCATTGAATCTTTTACTTTATTAGGACCCTACTAGGCTTCTTCCTCCAATTGTTGGCAAAGTTTGATATGTGGGCCAAAAGTGCCAATAGTTACCCTTGGTGTTATGTGAACACAATGAATTAATCTTCAAAAAGTGTTAAAATAGATTTTATAAACATGAAAAATGCATTATTATAACCTTATACCATCCTCAAATACCTTAATATGTTGATCTAGTTAATGCTGGTGAGGACATTAACCATATCTACAATGTCCCAAATTAAGGTATTAAACATGTTGATCCTAGTCAGGATGGCATATTAGGTTGGGTAGATGAAAATTCTATATCAAACACTAATTGTAATGCTTGTGACTATTGGGCCCATGGTGAGTATGATATTGGTGGAATGATATGTGGCACTATAGGTAGTTAAGAGGATGCTCTACAGAAGCACCATAAACTTCATAATTTTTTTCATCTTCTTCAGGGACGTATTATGGCTATGACACCCATGTAGTTAGATGTAGTTCCTATATTTCATGGTTATATATAATTCTAAGATTTTATATTGTATTTAGAGTATTTATATGTATTTTAAGATGATTGGGTATGTTGGATTATCCATACAGATTCTTAGTGGTGGAGAACTCACTATCATAACTTGTTTACTTGGGACTAAGTTCACTCTACTCTACATCATAATTTTCATATTGATAAATATGTTTGTGGCACAATAAATTATGATGGAATTAGTGATATATAATCTCATATTAAAGCCTATAAAATTATGTGGAAGGTAAGTGAGACATTTTTACTTGAGTATCTATGGCTTCATGCATTATATGGAACTCTATGCACTTGGGATAGATAATGGTATGTACATGAAAAATGATACATGGAAAAATATTGTTGGAATTTACTTAAGAGTAATATTATTACAACACTATATTACTCATATCCTTAGATGGATTTACACCTCACTTTGCAAGCCATGTGTCTGGATGTTGTAAGATCACATCAGACATATATATGGTACATGGGAGGAGAGCTTGAAAATTTTATAATAACCTAATATTGAATCATCATATACACCACCTAAACTTGAACTAGACCATGAATTAAGGGAATATATACAAAAAGGAAAACAAAAGGCCATGTACCAAGTTAAAAAAGGTGTCAATCTTGATCTACTTGATCTATCTAGTGATCACTTGGCTTTTGATACTAAGTATGGCATGTAAATTGTTTGAGAAACCATAAATAATGATGTATATCCATATTTTGATCCATTTCACATGATCTAACTTAATATCAACATAGAGGGCATACCCAATATGGATATTATGGGAAACTATTGGTCTAATACAAAGATCTCTAAGGTTTTTGAACTATTAAAGGAGTATCAATATGTCTTTCCATAGAATCAAATGAAGATTAAATCATTTCACTCTTCATTAGGCAAGATTCACATCAAGTTTGTAGAGGATGATTGACCTATTAGAAAGAGGACCTATTGTATGAATCCCAAATTTCACAATCGTATCAAAAAGGAGATTGATAACATGTTGCACATAGGCATCATCACTCCTATGGATGAATATAAATGGGTGATCCCCATAGTAATTAAGATCAATAAATATGTTCATATTCATGTCTATGTAGAAATCATATACTCAACACTACTTGCATAACTAACCCATTTTTATGCCCTGCATTGAGGAGATTTTGGAAGGAGTTGGGTGTGAAATTTATACTTTCACTAATGGCTTCTCTAGATATCATTGAGTCCAAATTATGGAAGAGGATAAACCAAATACCACCTTTACCACTAAGTGGGGTTCACTCACTTAAAATGTGATGTCCTTTAGGTTTAAGAATACTTCTACTATATTTTCACTAATTGTAGTCAAGGATTTTAATGATTTTATTCATAAATTCATTCAAATATACCTAGATGATTAGACCATCTGTGGTTTAGTTTTGGACCACTATTTTAATCTATAACTTATTCTTGAGTGATTCCAAAACCTTAATATTTATTTAAATATGAAGAAATGTGTTTTTTCTACCCTATTTGGCATTTTTGAGGTCATGTTATTTTCCATAAGGGCTCTTAGTGGATTCAATAAAAAATGTAGTTATTCTTCACCTTTGAGTGTTGACCACCTATTGAGAGGTTCATATCTTCCATATAAACACAAGATACTATAATAAATTCATTTGAGGATATGCTAAGATAATTACACCACTAGAGTAATTGATGAAATAGAATTGTCAATTTATCTAGACCAATGCACACTAATAGTTATTACTCACACTCAAGGATAATCTCATCACTACCCCTATTCTCCAATTTCCAAAATGCACAAAACCATTTAATGTGTATATTTATGCTTGAGGCATGGCTATAGGTGATATCCATTCTTAAATTAATGAGGGAATCTTTGATCATCCTATATATTTTGAAAATAGGAAGCTCCCTCAAATTAAATGAGGTTATTTGACTATCAAACATGAAGCCTTATATATGGTTTATGAAATTCCAAAGTTTTGTCATTATTTATTGGACACTTTGATTATTTTATTTATGAAATATGAAGCATTGAAGTACCTAGTGAATAAGTCAGTATTACACAAATGCATTTGTTGGTGGGTTGTGCTTTTCTAAGAGTTCCAAATCACAATGATGGAGAAACCTGATAAGGATAATTATGGTCCTATTTATTTATCACACATTTAATATGTAAAATCAATTCACACCATTGAATATAACTTACCTAACATGTAACTTTTCTAATTCAAGTGCATGATGAAAGAGTTAGAGGATATCACAACTTTTTTGAATATGGGTTCAAAATCAGACCACTTTAACACTCAAAAATATAAGCAACTAGTTGTTCATGTAGCTCCCTTTTAGCTCATAGTGGTTGAAATTTATAATCTTATGAAGGATGAAGTGTTACAATAATGTATCATGTAGCATGAACATGCTAAATTATTCAGAAGTTTCATGAAGGTGTCATCGAAGGACATTATGCCAATGATTCTACATCATGAAAGGTTATTTTGGATAGCTTATGGTATCCTACTCTATTTAATGATGCTAAATCTTATACACACTAATGTGATATCTACCAACATTTAGGTAAGCTAAATAGAAGGGATGATATGCCCCTTTGTATGATATTATAACATGAACCCTTTGAGAATTGGGTGATTGATTTTATTGGATCCATTAATCTAGTAAAAAGGTGTGCTAGATCATGCTCTACCATTATCACTATTGATTACCTCACTCATTGGGTTGAATAAGTGCCCACATAGGATTATACTAATACCACTATTAATATGTTTATCTAAGAGAATATTATTACATGGTATGGATGTACATTAATTTTGACTAATGTTTGAGGAACTCATTTCCATTATAATACTATCCACATCCTCTTATCAAGTTCACGATCACCTACCATGAAACTACACCTTACCATCCTTAGGCCAATGGTATAGATGAAACATTCCATAAGATCTTGGGTAATACATTGATTAAGATTTGTAATATTGGACAAAATGATTGGGATGATCATGTTTTTATGGTGTCTTACACATATCAGACCACATATAAATAGTTAAACTAGAGTACACCTTTTAATCTTGTGTTTAGTACCGAAGCCATTCTTCTAGTCAATTTACTTGTCCCCTCTCTATATATTACACACATTGGTCAATTTGATGATGAATAATCCTTTAAAGCACATGTGGATGATTTGATTTAGTTATATGAAACTTGTTTTCTTATGCATTGGAGTCAAGGATTGGAGAAGCAAAAATATAAGGCCTAGCATGATCCTCATTCAAAAAATAAGACTTTTTCTCTAGGAATGTAGGTTTAGGTTAATGACTCAAAGTTAGCATGACATTTGGGAAAGGTTCACATCCATTGAGATGGTCCAATTTTTTCTCATAATATTCATCCCACCATCACATGCAAATCTAAGTGGTTAGATGGCTAGTTTATTCTCAACCATTTCAATGGTAGATAGTTGTGCCCCTACTATTCTGAGTAGTGATTTCCATATTTAAGTAATAAGGTATATGCCACTAATTTAGTTTAGTATTTTCATTTATTTTTCAATAAACCATAGTGTTGGTTGCATGCCCTTGTCTAGTTTTAAGTCAACACTTATTTATTCGTGTTTATATTTCTTTGTAATGTCATGGAGGATCATAGACAACTTTTAGTATAGAGTAAGGGTGAAATAAGTTAAAACTATAGAGTGCCAAAGAAATGGTGATTTAGAATTCACATGAGGCAAAGGGGTATATAAGTGGAAAAGTATGAATACAAATAGGTATGAAATATGTGGTGCATAACTAATAAGATGAGTCAAGGTAAATAACTAAGGTTCCAACCTTGGAAATGGAAAATTTTGAAATTATTTACAACTATGATTCACTTCAAGAAAAACACAGGATGGGATAGATGTGTTAAATTCAAGAAAAGTAATTGTAATGTAATGTGTGACAAATATGAATCATGGAAATACTATTAGGAGCATTAATTATGAAGTGATATATGTGGTAGTGGGGAAGTAAATATGGATTACCCCCTCAAGGATATAAAATGTTAAAAAAAATATCATTTTACATTTTATTATTCTCAATTCAAAAATTTACAAAGTCAAATGAGCATTATCAAGCTACTAGAAGAATGTTTTTAAGATGCCAAAAGAGCATAGATTGACTATTTATGAATAATTTGAGTACTATGGAGTGAAATGATTATGGTGAATGGGGAAAGCTCTAAAATAATGATTAAGAAAGTGCAAGTTTTAAGAATTATAATTTTTATGGGTCAACATCTATCATTAGAGGATATTGAAGTAGGAGAGATGAGAAAGTTAAAAAAATTAACCACATATTCATTTAGGAGGGCCAAGTAGATGGGTTTTAACCTTTACGATCCATGAAGGGTGATGTAACTAAGAAAAAAGTCCTAGTATAATGATCCCTTACCTATAATCCATAAGGAAGAGGAATTTGAGAGTGTACATGTTTAACTATTTTTGATAAGAGAAGAGGTACCTAGAAGTTTTGTGAGCACAAGGAAGGTTTATCACAATAGGATAAAGAAAAAAATAGAATTAGGGATGGTATACCAAGCCAAGAATAAATCTTCAATACTTCCTCTACCCCTAGTGTTAATTAAGCAAATGCTTTATTTGGAAGAAATGTTGCACACCAAGAAGTGGGATTCAAATGTGCTAACTTAGAATATTTTTTATTATAATCATTGTTAGTAGGGAACTGAGGTATAACTATAGCATGACTATCAGGTGGAGCATTAAGACACCTAGAATGAGCTTATGTATGACTTGAGTATTTTTAATAAGATTAATGATGTAGAACACTTTTAGTTATTTAATCTACCATATTTTAGGAATCCTACAGAAGTAGTAAAGTTTAATGTCTCACATGTGCATTAGGATTATTTTAATTTTATTTCACACTAGATATAGATCTTATGCTAAAGGGTGATCAAATTTATAGGTTTACAATGTTTGGGTGTTGACCTCGATTTATACTTGGAGGAATAGGAGGAGATTGAGAAGACTACCATGGCACTTGAGTATAGAAAATAAGGCCATGTGATGTATATAACAAGTCTCCAATATCCCACCCTTAGATTAGTCATGCACTTAATAATGACCAAGGTTAGAGGCATGGATAGGTGAAAAGAGGTGTTCATGGCCCATTTATATGTTTTCCATTATGTTACTTTTGGAGTTAAGTATAAATGGTCATAGTATTTTGCTGAGAAGATTATTACATATGTGAAAAAGGCCCACTACATAATGAATCAAAAAAATTCATGGGGTGTTATTATTTTTTTATGAGATTGGTGTACTACATTACACCAATGGTGATCTGAAATGTGCTTACCCCCTGAGCATAAACCTACTATCAAAATATTTAAAGTGTTCACTTGACTTAGAATGATAATTGATTCCCATAAGGTTAAGATGAAGGGGTGATATGATGGCATGAAGGAATCCTTTGTAAAAAAGTGGTGCATTCCTAAAGACTTGATTGAATAGCTTGGAGACCAAAACCAATTCATATTTAAGTAAAAATACTCTCTAGCAAGCATCTTGATGGTTCCCTCAAGTGACTTGTCTAGATTGATTAAGTTTCCATATGCCTTCACTTCTATATATTTCATGAACACCATTAACAATATCTATGGCATGTGCCCTATACATATTTATGCTGAGAAAATTGACGTTAAGACTCAAAATATCTATTAAATGTATATTTACCTAGGGAAAAGGCATAAAGGGAGAATTTGGAGTCAGATAATATTGACATTAAGTTATAGTATATTTTGGTTGGTGATTCCATTCATTCTTTATGTTATATTTTGAAACCATGAAATAAGACATCAAGGAGCATGAAAAAAAAAGTAAATTATTCCACCCCCATTAAAGATAGGAAGGTAGAGGAAGTAGAAGAGATAAGGGTACAATGCCAACACCAATGATTAGCCATAAAAAGGTAAGAATTAAAGGATTTATCCTACACCACCAAATTATTTTATGTTA
This sequence comes from Torreya grandis, assembly GCA_037957365.1. NCBI lineage: Eukaryota > Viridiplantae > Streptophyta > Pinopsida > Cupressales > Taxaceae > Torreya > Torreya grandis. The sequence goes on from JARHVA010001126.1 coordinate 913,263, forward strand.
GTAGGTCAACCAAAAGGCTTGGATCTAACAACACAATTTATTATTTTGAAACATAAAACTTTAGTGCCTAAGGAAAATGACCTAGAAAAAAAGATAACAATACCCAAGGCAATAATGAAAAGAGAAACTTTTGAAGAATAAGAGGAGGAAGACACCTTGACACATGAGAAGTCACCGTCACCAATGTGACATGAAGAAACCATCCTTAAGGAAGCAAAAGTGGATATTGAAAGTCACATAAGTGAAGAAAGGGATGGTTTAGACATAACCTTGGGAATGAGTGGACTTGATATCATACCTAGTCACCATAATAAAGACATAAATGTTAATACAATTGAGTGAGATCCCTCTAAGGGGAAGGATATAACTAATGAATCCATAAAATAAAGGCCAAAGACTACTAATAAAACTATAATACTTCATGTTTAGTACAAGAAGGGAGTGATAGATAAGAATTTGTTTATGTGGGAGCATTTTTCACTAAAGGGCTTGATCAAGAAAACTCAATGACAGATGTCATTTTATAAAAATATTTATAATGAAGAACATAATTTTGAAATGCTATTAGAAATATTTATTTTGACACCAAGAGAGATATAACTTCTAGAAACACTTTGGGTAGATTGCCAAATGTGCATCTTGACACATGCAAGCATGACACTCTTGAAATTAGCTCATGATGTGACCAGGAAAAATAGTTTGGTTGAATTTGATGTAAGGTGAGTCAATAATAAACATTAAAAAATGGTTATTCTATATCATAATGAGTGCAGTATAATAATAAAACTTAAAGAGGATTTGGACAAGCTCAAGCACCAATTGGAGAAATCAATAATGTCTTGAGTAAATATCCTAACCCTTTACAGGAAAATTTTTAACCAAAGTATAACTCTTGTAGATGGGGTATCCCTTACTGGAGAAGTAATTAACAAATTAGAAACTCTAGTAGAACATTTTTTTAATAAATTCAAGGACTAGATCAAACCTTGACATAATCAAACATGGGGAAAAATAATTTACTATATTTTTAGAGGTCTACAAGATATTTTTTTATAGGGTTGGTGATATGATTCCAATCTTATATTAGGATGTTTCTAAATTAGCACATCCTATAAAATTTTTAGAAATAAGGCTTCAGTCAAAGGATCTTCAAAACTAGTAGTTGGATAACAATGCCATAGTAATAAAAGATCACACTAAGCATGCCAAAGCATTTGAAGATTTAGAAGCTATGTAAAATAAAATAAGTTCTCACTACAAGGAGATTAATTTAAGTTTAATAGCACTCTAAGGATAGGTTTTAATAAAGGTCACCTTGATTGAATACATTCATAAAGATGTTTATATATCCCTTGAGCATTTAGTTATTCAAGTAGGTGTTTATCTCAAGTAGCCCAAGGAGACAAATAATCTTAAGGATGTGGTATAAGAAATCATGTCCTAGATCCTAAATTAATTATACCATTAGGAGGTCATGAGGAAGTAGATTGAACAGATATGACTTGAATTTTTGGAGGGGCCAAAAAATGATGCATTGTTAAGATGGACTATTAACTTAGTGTAGGGTGTTATTGGGCCCTAATTTTAAAGACTATTTTGGTTAAGTAATTTTTGGTAATAAATAATGTAGAAGACCATGTTTTGGGAGTCCATGACATGGAATATTTAATTCATGTGGATTAATAAATTACGATCACAAAAAATTCAAGAATTTAGGACTCAAATATTAGTGGAAGACCTAGGGAAATCATGAAAAGTAGAGACAATTATGGATCAGTTCATAAGAACATCATAAAAGACTAAGTCAATCATGAATCTAACACCATCCCATGTGAAGATAAGTGATTGATGATGAGGATCCAAAATTGAGAGAGAATATAGGGGTAGAAAGGCCCAGGTGTGTAGGAATTTATTGTAAATGGCTACCATGACTTAATTTTATTGATGATTATTGGCAAGTCATCTTAATTGTATTTACTTATATAATATATTGGTTAGGGTAAACCAAGTATAAATACCCCATTTATATAATTTTTATTGTTATTAATTATTTTTTGATGATTTGGTTATCATTGTAACTTTGGAATCACTATACTATTTGATATAACTTAAGAATATAGTGGAAAGAAGTATGTGTTGAATAATGATCGTGTTCATTTGTCTATGATTATAATGGAATTGATATTATATATCATTATTTTATGCAAAATAATTTTTATTTTGATATTTAAGTGATGAAAAATTAATTTGAGTTAGGAATAGGACTAAGGATGATTTTAGTACTAAGTACTTATTTGAGCACCCTTGTCTAGGAAATTAGACAAATACACCCTCACACAACTAAACTAGAAGTAATCAATCTTAACCTGCATGATTTGAGTTAGTGCATGAGAACTTGTTCTTTCATTAAATGCCATTACATTAGCACATTGCAATTCTTATTCACTTAGGTACATGACTATGGAAAGACATTCCAATTTAAAATAAAAGATCCCAATAGAAATCATAATGATATGGAAAGTCAAGCTGTTTAATATTTACAGTTCAAGTCAATCAATCGTGACTACAATGAAATGAAATGATAAAAATAGGTTTACCTCAACCAATACAAAACTCTTATAATGATTGAAAATAATATCCTATAAATATTAATTTTGTCTCTATGTAATAAAATAATTAAAAAAAATTATACAAACCCTAACAAAATTTTGACCCATAATAAAAACTTAAAATTATCATTTTTTTCTTCCATGGCCATAGCCTGATAAAAATACACAAGACTATTTTCACACAAACAAGACAACCTAGGGTTTCACCAAAAATCCCAATAAGGTTACAAGTTCACAAAATACCAATAAAAATTTCATGGCCATAACCTAAATAACATTACCAAAAAATGAAAAATGATTATGAGTTAATCCCTATAGAATGGCTTAGGGTTTCAAAAACAACTAAACTATTTTATATATGTTCATGGCCATGGTCTACCAAATTTTAAAATATAATAAAATATATTCCAAATAATAACAAAATGAACTACATATTACCCAATACAAGTTCAACATAACACCTAATGAAAAACACATTGCATGTTACAGTTGAGGTTATAATGGCTTCCATTTTTTTTATTTAAAAACAAATACAACTCCAAAATCAAAATAAAACCCTATATGGTTTTATTTAATACTAAAATACATCAAAACATTCTTATTTAAAGCTAAAGGATAATAAAAATACCATATTCATTTCCAAACAAAAACCCAGTTCGAAACCAACAAGGCCAAGCCATAGACAAAACATAAAATTTAAGTGCATAATTCCTACTAAATGAATAAAATAATAACATTTTTTTTACTTCCCAAATAACTTCCCATATTTTACACATGAGGAATACTATTCAAAATAAAACCATTCAAACCATTTAAAACAAAATTGAACTAACAAAAAACTCCATAATTTTATCTAAACAACTAATAAGATGACTAGATATTTGTAGTTCCTATGCAATATGCTCACAAAGTCCCTAAAAATTAACTACCTATAATTATCTTTATTTCCATGCACTAAAAATTATGATAGACTCTCCCATGCAATGGGACCTCAAAATTAAAATCATGCAAATTAATAAAAATAACCCTATCAGGGTTGGGAAGTCTCTCAACATGTTTGCATCAAGTGGTGAGCCAATGCCACCTCTCTTAAGTTAAACAATCCAAAAAAAAAACACTTAAAACTAATGGTGAGTCATGGCCCTCATTTCTTTATCAAATCCAAGCCAAGACTTGGTCTAAAAAAATAATGAATGCCAAAAAGAGTCCCACACCACAGTGCAACTAAACAAAATGCCCAAGAAAAATTCTAAATGCTTTTAATTTCTTTAAACCATAATCAATGATAAATGCCTTTAAGCAAAATTAAATAGGATTTTGACTAGTGATTTATGTCACTCAAGATTTTGAACAAATTCCAAGACATGAAAATGAGTTAATCGATATTAAAATACCAATGAAATGTTTAAAAATGACAAGGTGGTAAGAAAGATGAAAAACATTAAGGATCAAGACTTGTAAGATGATCAAAATAAAAATAAATACATAATCGACAAGACTATTACATTCTAGTAATGATGACAAGTGTTGAATTTTTAAAGGAGTCAAAATTAAAACTAAGTATAAAAATTATTGAATAAGAAGTCAAAACCAATTAATGACCCATTTAAATAATTTAATTGAATCTAATAAAAGATAAACACTAAAAAATTATGCCAAGACTATAAAAATGACTTATAGCATCTATAATAATCAAATCTTAGTTTTTTATTTAATTTTACTATTTAAATTTCTTTCTAATTTTTCCTCCATCTTTCCTAGCTACTCAAGTTTTAATATAACCTAAATCATGTACCTATCCCTACAGTCACAGATTATACTATCAATAGTATGTAGACATGTAAGAGTAATAAATGTAATAAAAACATTTAAATAATAAAAATATTAGAAAACCAAGTTACACCTTGTGAATATAGATAAATTAGATTTCCTTCAAACCTATACTAACATTGGAATCATCTAAGATGTGTAACACCTATGTCTTAGACTAGACCTCTAGATTTGTGAGGCTATCTCCTCTGATGCATCAACTTTAGATTTGTTACTAAAACCTACTATGAATTTTTGGATGAAAAGGGATAGAAGGATTAATAAAAGGGAAATATACACTAATAATGGTGATACACCTATATTAATTTTTTATCCACTCTATTTGAGTTCATATAACACTAGAAAGCAATGCAATTCATTGAATCTACAACTCCAAAAGACTCCTATGCAATAGTAATTAACATAGAGGTTTAATAAAGTTATCAAAGCACTATGTAAATTATGGAAGGCCTGATTCAAGTCACTAACCAATCAATATTTCCACCATTATCTTAATCATTTAACATGAAACACTATATATGACCTGCATAAGATGACATAATAGTAACTAGGTGAGATTATGACATGTTAAGGGAGAAAATACTTTCACATGTGAAAATAAAACTAATGTAACACACTAAAACTATATACAAAAATCTTAAAATAGCTATTTTACTAACTCAATAGGTTTACAAAGCTTAATCTAGGTAGAGTTTCATCATGCCCGAAAGAGGGGTCCTAAAAGATGGCCTAAAGGCAAGAATATATAGACATGAGAAGAGAACAAGCCAAGAGAGTAGCAGAGAAGAGAAAAGATGAAGTACACTAAACATCATCTAAAGTTATAATTTAAGTTAAAATTTGATAACAATAGTCTTTGAGAAGTCTCCTTGTGTCTAGTAGCTTGCATGATCTTTGGATGATATATTTGGCATTAGAATTAGGTGGTGGGCCATCTTTGACTTGTTAAAACTCCTATTGCTAGCATGTTATGCCATTATCTAGTAAATAAATCAAATTAGAATGAGATAAAGTTAAGTTAATTATTCTTATTTATGATTTAGACTTGAAACATGCATTCATTTCCCTTTTTAGTTTACCCAACTCATGATTGATTAACACTTAAGACTAGTCAACTCCTTCTTTAGTCATCCTTTGCATGAATTATCACTCAATATCTAGTTGTGCATTGAATATCCACTTGAACAATAGTTATGAAGTGTGATAAATCCATATTAACTCTTTTAATAGACCTTTAATTCCAATTTCAACTTCAATTAATTGATCAAATAGGCTTACTAGGCCAAATAGGCATAGTAACCTAACTTATTATATTTTATGACCATTATAACCTAAATGAAAACATTAGAACCTAAAAAAATGGATATATTTAGGCTTGGATCAAATCCTCATATAATTAAATAGGTCATTTTTATGAATAATCACCTAAAACATAGTCAAATTAGTTGACTAAGTCAATCTACCTTGAAGTTTTTCAGACTTGCTAATTTAAATGAGCACACAAAGGCATTTGTAGGCATAGTTTTGACCACATGATGGCTTGAGGAGGAATAAAAAGTGCCATAATTCACAATCAATAAATTATAATCCATTAAAATACCTTATACCTCTCCTTTCAACACTTTTTTCTATAAAGAGATCTATTTTTTGCCATGTTCATATTGTTTTACTATATTTTTTGTTTTTCCATGTGATCTAATTAGCTGCTAAAAACAAAATAAATGCAAGGTTTTGAAGATTACATGGAGATGATGGTTTTTTTTGCACCATTGATCAAGATTTTTGGGGACTCCTCTTTGGCTGGGGATGAATGACCTACAAATCACACTAACTCACAACAAAAATGGATTAATAGAAAAATAAGTGGGCTACTTGGTAAGAAACCTGTCCCAAGAAGTGATACACTTCCTTAGATGGATGTCAGACGATGTTTAACATTCAATTTTATAAATAATAATTAAATTATAACGATATATATGGATAAGATATAAATAGACAATGCTAAAACTTTATAATCTATAGAAAGATTAATATGATCAAATTAATTATCCCAAAATTCAATAGCAATATCAACATCCTCTTGAATTATAGCCAATTGTTTATTAATGCTTTCTTGATTAGGTGTGCAAACCATAGTAAAAACACCTAATTCAAATGTAATGTCACTTTTATCAATGAAAAATGGTTGTTGAAAAATGGTAAGATCATATATGCTAATAATATCATGTGATAATCTAGGTAGAGTCATCTACATGTAAAAGATAGGTTTTCAAAAAATAGAATACAAATTTTTGATAGGTTTTTAAGACTAAGAATGTTATGAAAATATATTTTAATAATGTTTTAAAATTTTAGTAAGGATCGATGAAAATCTTGTAAGATCAACATTTATTTAGATGGATCAACCTTAATTCAGTGTAAAAATGCTAAACTCTAAAAATATACTATAGTAATAGCTTATATTATTGATAAAAAAATCAAAACCAATTTTAAAACAATGACAGACAAATGTAAAATACTATAGATTTGAAATGTGAATAAATTAAAATACAATACTAACCTTTATGGATGAAAATAAACTTGGAAAGATGAGTTAAAGAACCTTCAAAATCATTTGATAATCTCTCAAATAGATGTTCTACAAGATATCAAGATATTTTCAACGTTCATATGCAGGTTGTAATGAGATTCTAGTAGAGTTTCAAAGTCCAAAATCATAGTCACCATCCTCCTGAGCCATGAATGTTTTATGTGTATATATATCGATGTTGATCTAGGGGAATTGATGTTGATCATAAAGGATCAATGTCAATTAGCCCAATTTGGTCAAAATTTGGCTTGGGTTGTTTCAAATTGCATGCCAAACTAAGTGAATGTATCATTAAGTTTTTTGCATAAGTTTTTGATGAGGGTAAGTTGTTGAAAGGGTTGTTGGGATATTTAATAGGTTTTGTTTTTAATTTTTTATGATTTTATGGTAAAAAAGGGGTTAATTACTATTTAACTATAGTAATTAAGTTTAATTAACCTATGTGGTAAAGGTAAATGGGTGAGGTAAATGTAATTATTTCAAATAATAATGAATTGGGGTCATTATATTAGAAATAACATGATAATGTGATGATGCATCACATTATTATACAAGGGTGTATAAAAATAACATCTACATTTGCCCCTTTTTATGGAGTGGTATGAAATATCGGGCCATGAGATAAAAACTATAAGGTGTCTAATGCCACAAGTTTATTGTGAGAAGGTATTCTCCCTCAAACTAGGTGTTGAGAAGTGAGATGGAATGGATGATAGGTTTGAAAAATATGGAAGGTAAAAACATAATGGGGTGAGTGTAAATAGACAAGTATATGATAGCAAAGGATAATTGAAAATGTGGATGACATAAGGAAGCTCTAAAATTGTACTTAATAAGATAGAAAGTAATGCAAGTAGTAATGCCCCAAAGACCAAACCAAGTAAAAAAATGCCATAACTAAAACAAGTCGGTGTAAGTAAAGGATAAAAAGAGAATAAAAGATATGAATGATAGACCATAACATCTGGTGTGTGTATGGTGTATGCATTACCTATAGATGAATGTTCTCAAGATAAAATATACCTGTAGAATCTTACAATGGAAAGATATTGAAAAAAGGGGTATGCCTTTAAGGATATTGGGGAACTGACAAGGGGTAAAAATCCTCAAATCTAAAGCATAATAGGAGACAAAACTGGGATAGCTAAAGTAAAGGTAATAAGACGGGGCTTGGGAGCCAAACTAGGAGCATGTGAAATGGTCCATAAGTGCAAAAATATCAATAAGCTAAGACAATTTACATTGATCTACAAGGGATTGATGTTGATTTAGGGGATCAACATCAATTAGGGTAATTGACCTTGATTGAAAGAAAGGCTATATATAGTCATCCAATGTGGTGTAAAGCTTATTTAGCTATTGATGTTAACAAGAATCTAAGATCAAAATTTTATGTGTGTCCACCTTGCAAGTGGACATGAGAGATAATGGAGGTGAGTAGAAGTGGATAATGATGACGGTGACTATAGTATGATGTAGGTGTTTATGTATTTTGGATAAATTTGGTAATTTATTTATTATTTTGTTTTTGCATAAGAAATTTATGGGGGGAGATGGAGGATAGGTGTGTGTGTGTGTGTGTGTGTGTGTGTGTGTGTGTGTGTGTATATATATATATATATATATATATATATATATATATATATATATATATATATGTAAGGAATGTATGGCCTAAGGGGGATTTTTTTTGGGTTGAGGGAATTGACATTAATCCATTAGGATCAATGTAGTTCAAATAGATTGACCATGATCTATAATGATCATTTTTGATTGGGTTCAAATTGACATCAATCCTTAGAGGATTGATATAAAGTATAAAACTTACACTTTTGATTAATTAAAAGTATGTTTTTGATAGGCATGAGAATTACTGATGATGAGAGATAGGGTCCCTCCACCATTAGAGTAGTCATGCGATTTTATGGGTGATGAGTATTGGGCTCATTTAGAGGTAGTTGGGTTCAGAGGGATTTTTTGTAATCACCATTTTCATTGGGATATCAAGATGATAGTGTCATTGATAGAGCAGTGGGATTATACCACCAACACTTTTTAGTTACTAACTGATGAGATGATGATCACCATAGAGGACATCCACCATATTCTTTGACTACTGATTCTAGGAACTCCTATATATAATATTGATGAGGTTGGGTGAGTGGTGGCATTGGCATGATTATATGATGAGGATACATTAGACATCAGATTCTTTGTTGGGGGTTCTCCTTCAATCCATTATATGACCCAGATCTTATGGAGAGACTAGTACCAATGATGATGATACTATCACTAACCTACTATGTTCTACCTTATTTTGGGGTAGGATGACTACCATGAAGTTTTACTAATGTTATAATAGACATGGTGGAGTTATAGACTATTTTTGCTTGGGCACCTAGAAAATTAGGGTAATATATAGGGAGTTATGGAGCTAGTGTATTGGGTGCCGCTTAGTGCTTGACATCACATTTATATTACATTACTAGGAATATGAGCACATCTATGTGATTCACCCCATAAGGACCTCATGGAATAGATCTGGGGAGATGGTATATAGTGTAGGCTTCCTTTGATTGAAGGAAGACCTAGTCATACCATATGTAGATAGGGTAGTGCACGATCTAGTGCACTATAGATAGGTGTATAGTAGCTTATAGATAGGAGATGTTATTTAGATGCATTATGTACACTTCGTAGCATGGATTAGTTTAGTGATGGAGATAGGTGATGTTGCCTCAAAGAAATGGGTACATGGATGATGGAAGGAGCACCTCAAGTTATTTTATTTTGATAGGCTCTATCAATAGTTGGGATTATTACAAGATCTTCCCTTATCCCCATGCTTGTATAGGTGAGAGGATATAGAGATGGACTCATCTACACCTAACACTATATTTATTTTGATGGGGCTATAAGAGGAGCCCATGGTGAGTGACTTGGATGACATCAGGTATATAGATGATTATGCAATTTGGTTTATAATTGAGATGGCAAGGAGGTAGGAGAGAGTAGTGAGGCCATGACATGAGGTAGTTGTGGAGGAGGTGAGGGAAGAGGATGAGGAGAGAGGAGAGGAAAATTATGAGGCCTCAAATATACACATGGAGGAGAAACCATTACAATATGCCCTTGTAAATGATCCTATAGATATGGCTTTAGTTATTGCTAAGAGAGATAGTCTAAGGGCTAAGCTACAAGAGGCATGGGTAGTCCATATTACTTTATAGGGGTAGATTGCCACATTATAGAGTGATATTAAGAGAATGAGAGGTCAACATGACTAGGACATATAGGATCATGATAAATATAAAGAAAAACTAGAGTAGATGAGGTCTACTTTGGTAGATAGACTTGCTCTAGATATTGTAAGATCTAGTGTGGCACCTTTAGATCTGGTACCAATCTAGAGATAGAAGGATTTGCTTATTTAGATGTCATATTATAAGAGGATAGTACATAGATGGCTACCAGATGTGACTCAATTTGTTTTATATGTGACTAGCCATAGTAGATCACATAGGATTCCTAAGGGTTCTACTAGTAGAGGGAGTGCAATAAGTCGAGGAGGAGATGATGAGGGAAGTGATAAAATTCACCTTAGTAGGATTGATTTTATTGACTAGATTATATTGTATGGGATGAGAGCCCCATTTTATTCATATTATGACATATACACTATGGATGTTTATGATTATTGATTATGGATTATAGATGTTATGGATTATGGATGGCTATAATGGTTAATGGTTGTGATTTTATTGGTTTTGGTTATTATATATTATGGATTTGCTCAAAATTGACTTGGACCATAATCAAAAAGAGAATCTCTCCTACACATGGCCTATGCATCCATAGCTAGATGATAATAGATTTTGACATGATCTAGGTTACTTAGAACTTTGACCTTGGTCATTTATTAGGATTATATGATTTTGGTGGGATGGTGGATGGTTTACTTTAGAGATAACCTTGTTCACCTTATATTTTAAAATTAGAGTTTATCTTTGAGAAATCACTTTTATGCCAATGGCTAGACTAATCAATGTGAGAAGCCTACAATTAGAAAGTTGATTGATATGGGAAGCTTTCTTCAGATATTGCTTTTGAAAATTTATTTTATTGCTTTGTTGTTTTTTGAAGGATTTTAAGCATCATAATTTTGAAAACTAATCAATACAATAAGTTTTATACTTGGTAGCCATATTTCAAGAGAGTGGTCTACATTTTGACATTTTCCTTCAAGGGATCAGTCTATTATTTGCCATTATATTTTATTACAACTATCCTTCGAGGGATTAGTCTATTTATTTATCCCATTTTGATACTTGGGATTTTCACTGCTTACTTGATTTTGGATCCCAAATGTAATGATGCAAGGTTTGGAATAAAAATATACCTTAGGATAGTTTCCATGAATTCAAGACATGAGATGATTATGTTATCTTGGGAAATTAACGTGCTTTAAGAAATAAATAAAATAATGATCTAGGGTTTCTCCCATCATAGGTAAAACTTATCCATGATATAATTCTATGTATAAAGTCAAGGTATACATATTCAAGGTTGAGGTTATAGTGATTACTAGATAACCACATAACTCACATATCATTATTTGGTATTTTGGGATAAGGGGATATGATATTATGTAAGATTAGCTAATGAAGATGGTCTAGGATCTATTAACTATATAAAAGATGCAAATTTAATTCATTAATATGTTCTCATTCTAATTTACCATCAAGATAATCCAAATGACATGCACCTAATCTATATTTATGGGTTATGATGTATCATCCAAGCCAATTAGGAATAAATTTACCCCTTTTACTTCATTCCATATTAGTGACATGTTGATTTTATTTAAGTAAAAGGTCTCCAATATTAAATTCTTATTTTATTATATGTTGATTATATGCTCATTTTAGTCATTCTTGATATATGCAAAGGTGATCAAGGGTTGCCACACGATGCTCATCTAAGAGTTCAAGCTTTGATAAATGTTCGTAATAAAAATACTCATAAAAATGATGTCTTTAAGAGAGACACAAAGAGAAGGAATTTTGACTTCCAAAGGAAGTAAAACTTCCATACCATAAGCTAAATAAAAAGGATTAGCACCTATAGGGGTTCAAATACTAGTTTGATATGCCCATAAGGTGAAAGGGATACAAAGATGCCAATCTTTCCTAGATTCATTGACAACTTTGGTTAGGATTTTGATTAGGGTTTTATTAGATGATTTTTCTTGGCCATTGGCCTAGGGATAGTAAGGTGAGAAAAACATAATTTGATTTTAAATGAGTCACATAGTGTCTAAACTTTCTTATTATTTAAAGATTTCCCATTATCTATTATTATTCTATATGGGATTCCAAATGATAGATAATGTGATGGTGGATAAAATCCACTATATTTTATACCTTAGTTGAGATAAGTGGCATAGTTTTTACCCACTTTGTGAAGTATTTTATAGTGGTAAGGATGAAATTATGATGTTTAGAGGACTTAGGGTTGATTTTCCCTATAAGATCCAGCCCCCATTGGTATAATGGCCAAAATTCCCTTGCTACCTGCAAGGATTTACTAGGGACATGGGATAAGTTTGCACACTATTGAAATTTTACACACCTCTTAATGTATGCACAATAATCTTGATTCAAAGTAGGCCAATAATATCCTAAACATAAGATTTTTTTAGTGATAATCTAGCCATTAAAGTGTCTAATGCATGACCCATTATGTACTTCTTGGATAGCTAAGGTAGCTTCATATTTCTAAAGATAACAAAGAAAAATACCATCAAAACCATGCTTAAAGAGAACACCCCCCAATATAGTATAACAGACATATTTCTATTAAAAGACATGTCTAACACCTTTGGATAGATGGGGAGGAGATGGTCCTATAGACAAATAAGTTAATATTTGTGTGTACTATGGATCCTCTAGGTTTTCATTAATATTATTAATAGATAGAAGATTAGTTCTTGTGTAGGAAGGTTGGTTAAATCGATGGATAATGACAAATATATTAGACTCCTAAGATGAAGATGGGATAAAAGAGGCAAGAGATGACATAGTATCAGTGAACTTACAAGTTGATATAGGAGTAGTTTGGATGCCATAATGTTAAAAAATGGATAAGATCTGATCGATTGAGGTCTTATATCTTTAGAGGATATCATTCTTGCATTGATATACAATAGTAATTTGATTAAACACTAGTTGAGAATCACCATAGATATTAATTGATCTAAATCCTAATGCAAGGGTAGTTTCAAAGCCTATGACCAATGCTTCATATTCAACAATGTTATTGGTACAATCAAAGTCTAATTTAAAAGATAAAGGCATATGACTACCTTGAGGAGGGATTAACATAATTCTTACACTGCCTGCCTACTCACATTTGGACCCATAAAAGAATAGAGTCATTTGATATTTTGGGACTAATTAGCAAGTGGATGTGATAGATTCATCAATAAATTCATAATTTATTTGTTGGTTGTAACTAAGAGGTGCTTTAGCCAAATAATCAATAATAATATATCCTTTAATAGACTTTTGATGGAGAAATTCTAGATCAAACCTAGCTAGAAGCATGATCCATCTAGCCATTCATTAATTTTTATAGGGTTTATAATGCATGAACTTAAGGGGGTTGGTATTTTTAATCATGTATGTATTTTGGTTAAGCAGATAGTGATGAATCTTAGAGGCTAGAAGGACCAATGCTAGGCATAGTTTTTTAGCATGTGGATAATGTGTTTCATATTCTATGAGGGTATGACTTATACAATAAATGACTTGTTCTTTATGATGTTTATATCTATGAGAAAGCATAACACCTAAAGCATGATCTATAGTTGAGATATAAAGGAAGAAAGGTTTCCCTTCCTTAGGTGGAGTGAGGACTAGAAGTGATAGAAGATAGTTTTTGAGTGCGTTAAAAGGTGTATTGACAATTAAGATCCCACACAAAGTGATTATCCTTATTTAATAGATGGTGGAAAGGTTGGCATCAATAAAAAATCTAGGAGATCAAATGATGGATAGATTGTAACTTGCCATCTAAACTATGTAGCTACATAAGGTTAGATGGAGGAGGCATTTCTAAAATAGCCTTATTTTTATAGGGATCAACTTTTATTCCATGAATAGAAACAATAAAACCTAGGATTTTACCCATCAAGACACCAAAAATGCACTTTTTTAGATTTAGATTCACATGATATTGGAGTAGATGATCTAAAATAACCTTAAGTATGGATAGGTGGTCTTACATAATTTTGACTTCCCAAGGAGGTCATCTACATAGTCTTCGATGAATTTGTGGATTATGTCATGAAATATATAAGTCATGGCCCATTTATAAGTGGCTTCTACATTATTTAGGTGAAAGGGTATAACATAGTAGTATAAGGTCCCCCAAGGAGTAATGAATGCATTTTTATGTTGATCTTCTAGTGTATTAAGTAGTTGATTGTAATAAAAAAAATCCATAAGGGATAACATTTCATGGCTGATTATCAGGGCTACTAATTGGTTGATGTTAGGGAGAGGGAAATAATATTTTGGATAGGCTAAATTTAAATAATGAAATTCAGTATATATATGAAGTCCCTCTTTAGGCTTAGTGACTAGAATGATGTTGGACACCCATTGAGGATAATCAATGGGTTGAATAAAGTTAGCGAATAAACAACATTGTAGTTCCTCTTTTACCAAGAGTGTGTTATGGGAATGTATTTTGTGAAGAATTTATTATAATAGATTATCATCAATAAAGGTGATGATATTATGGATAATAATTGTGGGGTCAATAATAGACATATCACTATAAGACCAAGTAAAGGCCTTGTTATGGTTTGATAAAAAAAAGTAGTAAAATCCTAGTTTTATTGAGGAGTTAAGGCTTTGCTAATTTTGATAATTCTTGGAGTCTTCTGAGACCCAATATTAATATTAGTATTGGATTAATTTAATAAGCTAGATGTTTTAGATGGAAGATAATTTCATAAATAAGAGTTTTCAACACCTAAATGAGTCAAGATTGACTCATCATCTTAACATTGAAGAATAGGGATAGTTGGCATATCAGGTCCTATTAACTTGGGATATGCTAAAGGGATGGTTTGGGTCTTACCATTATGATGAAAGATAAGGGGTTCTATGGAGATCATACTAACTAAAAAAAGTTAGGAGGGATGGATATAGTGTCATTGGTCAAGGAAGAGGTATCAGATGATGAAGATTGCACTTCTTCCAAGAATATTAGAAGAATGGGTTTGGGAGAAGATTTAGAATATTTTTCAAAGCATAAGCCATGATTTTCATGTGGTTTTATAAAATATCATAATGTGACAACATGACGACCCTACTCATATCTACCCATGCCAAAGCTTTCCTAGGCATAATGATAAAGGTAAGTTTGTGTGAACTAGGGTTAATTAAGAAATGAGAAATTAGATGTGAAGAGTTTAGCATGGGTGCCATTGTTAGGACCTAGGGTATTTTGATTGATTATACCATATATTAAGTGAGTACATAAGAAAGGTGGCCCAAATGGGATGAGCTCACCTAGGCTAGGTGAATACATGGGTTATTTGTCAGGATAACCATATTCCCTAGGAGTGGGTAATGTGTTAAGGGTTAATAACTAGTATTCCCCCATTGAAATATGTTACATCATGGAATCAATGGACTCATGATCTAGGATAGTTGTGCTAGTCAAGGCTTGATTAAAATATGAAGATGGGATTATGTTAGGTGAGGGTATTATGACATAACTTGGTTTAAAAGTGAAGTTTCATGATTTGAAAGGATGAGGATTGGTAGGGATGATGTGTACATGGAATTCATGTTCATACTTAAGGCATTGATGGAATATGGAGGGGACACATTACATCACACAAAAACAATGATTTCCTAATAAAATATTATATTAGAAAGTCTCATCTATTACATAAAAGAGTTCATGGAGGGTGTGAAAACCTACACAAATGGGGAAGATAATTATTCTTATTGTGGGTTATACCATGTCATTAAATGCATGAAGAATTGTTATGGATTAGGAGATAATGGTTTTTGTTAGTTGTAACTATTGGAAAGTGTGTGAATAAATAATTTTGATACTAGCCCCATTATCAATCATAACCTTTTTAATTTGATCTTGTTTTATTTGAGCTATGATGAAAAGTGGGGGATCTTGATCTTTAGGTAATAAAGAAGTGACCTAAAAATTAATTGAACTAACAAATGACACCATTTAGAGGGCCCATATAAATGCTAAAAATTCTTAAGGCTCATCTAGATGGATCTCAATAGCCTAGAGTTCTTCTATCATTACTTGTCGATGGTGTGGAGTATTTTTGATAAGTTCATATAATGACATATTTATATGTGTTTGATGGATTTGTTTTAATATGCAGATTTATACCAACTCCTTGGCCTCAAATGGGGTATTTATTATAATAGATACTTTTGGATTTTATCTAAATGGTTTAGGTGTATTCTAGGTTAGAGGTACCTGTAGTTGGAACTTTGGCTTTGTTAGGATTATAATTTTGAGAGTAGGTGGCTATATGGACAACATCGATGTGTAATAATGGAGGGTCCAAATAAGTCATTAAATCTTTATCACTTATAAGACTAGAAGGATTATGGGTAGGTAGAATGGATAGAATAATGACCTTTTGCTTAGGAGTGTTATCATTTAGATCATCAATTAATAGATCATCATCCTAGACTAACTTTTGGACTATAGCCTTGAAAGCTTTAAAATTTTATGTATCATATCTAGGTACTCTATGATATGCACATATTTCTTGATTTTTATACTAGGTAGGTCTTTGGGGGTGAAGATTAATGGACCATATAGGTGGTAGCATAATGAGGGATGTATCCAACAATTATTTTAATATTACATCATAAGATCCTTTCAAAGGGTTGTGTTATGGTTTTATAGTAGGTTGTGCAATCTCTTTTAGTAAAGTATTGATTATTTGGTTTTGACATTTAGCTTTTAAAATAGGGATTACTTTAGCCACCTTTTCTTCAAATGGGATTTTAGCATAAGATGGTGGATATCAGGATAGAGGTGTGGCTAATAATGGGGGGAGATTTTGCATTTTCCCATGTGTTTGAATGGAAGAACCTATGATAGGGATAGAAGATGGATGCAAACCTAAAATAGATGATGAAGATGACACAAAAGGGGTAGGCCATTTATTATTTTGTATGTTGAGAAATAAGGGAGTATTTAGAGAAAGGTTTTTATCTTTTGACATTTTAAAAAGATCAACTTTGAGTTGAGGATGGGCTAAGGATTTATTTGATGTAATACCAAGATAATTATCCCAGCTATCAAGATAGGAGCTTTACCCTTTCCTTTAGTAGGTTTAGGATAAGGAGGTGTTGTGATAGAGGATGATTTCAATGGATTTCATTATCAAGTGAATTCATATGATTTTACTATATTATGATCTTGGTACATATTATGAAGAGGTTCACTAGGGATCAAAGGGGTGGAATGTTCAACTTAAGAAGTATCAAGATGTTTATCTGTGACATCTTGAGGAGTAGTTTTATTTTCCACTTTAGGAGATTCAATGTGAGAAGATGAAGGGGATGGTTCACGTGAATGATCCCATGTAATGAGGTTAGGGAGCTCTATAGAGTTTTTGGGAGTTATTTTGATAGTTTTAGATTGAATTATATCAAAATAATCTCATATAAGGAGATCTAAGACTAGCAATTGATCTAGAGTTTATTTAGGTAATAATTGCTCATAGATTGTATCAATCATATGAGTAGCTTAATTCTATGTTTCTCCAAGTTTAGCTTATACTGTGTTTGATTTGGATGGATTGTTTGGAAATGGATATCTAAAAATATCTAAAGATTTATTAAGAGGGGCATTTGGATTGTCCAAATGGAGGTCCCCCATGTCAATGAGGTTTTTCGCCAACCATTTAAAGGATTGACATCATTCCATGTCATGTCTTATTACCTTGTGATAAGTACAAAAATCATCCTCTTTATACCAAGTGGGATTAGGATGCGTATCATCAATTGGTTTAATCAAAGGGAGATTAATAACATTTTATTATAGGAGTTTATCTAATAAAAAAGTGCGAGGTTATCCTAAAGGGGTATATTTCTTAGGGGGAAAACAACTAAGGCCCTTAGGTGGTTGTGTTTGTGAAGTGGATGGTCTTTATTAATTGGGTGTTGGAGGGATAAAAGTTTTTAAAATAATAGAATTTGATATCACATTTGGTTTAGGATTATTATTATTGCTTTTTGTTGGGTGATTTTTGAAGTTTCTATTGCATAACTTAACTTTTCCCTCTTTAATGCCATTAATTTTGAGTTTTCGTGCCATGGTAAAATCTTTTCTAAAAGTCTTAAAACATTGGATTTGTAACAAGGATGAGATATGTTTTGCAAAAGAGCATGAAAATAGTTTAATTAATTCAGGTTGTGGAAAGGAAAAGGTTAACTAATTGATTAAGCTACACCAATGAGCCACAAAATTTGATATAGAATCATCTTCAAATTGTTTAATGGCATATAAATATATCATGGTCACTTTCTGAGCAATGATGATTGAGAAGTGTTAGAAAATTTAGGCCAATTACCCAAAGGAAAAGAGTGAATGCTGAGGAATGGAGCTATACCAATCTAATGTCACCCATACTAGTGACATGGGAAATGTCCTACGTAATAAAAAATCATCATGTCTTATAAGGTAACATGCATGTCAAAAGGCTCTAAGATTTTTTTGGGTATATTCCTTGTTTTAAGACTTAGTAAACTTGTGAAGTTCCCATTACAAGGGATATGGTCGGATAGGAATATATGGGTAGATAGGCTCATTAAAAATTTACTCATATGTGATAATAGTATTGTGTCTAAAGGTGGAGGATTCTAAATTAGCCATCCTATTCATAAGGATGTTTATGAGATCTTCTTGGGTGTTATTCTGAGGAATGTTCCCTAAGATACCTTGCTAAAGAGTTTGAGAATTTGGCAAGGGAGTAAATAGGGGTTGTGAAGAAGAGTATCTAACTATAGTGGACATAATGGGTTGCGATGCCACCACATATTATGGGATTTTTAGAAAAATATTAATTTGCATAAAATATTGGAAGTAAGTGGTTATCAATGGTTGTGATGAATCTATGTACTAGGTAGCCAAGGAGACATACTATTAGGGAGGTTGTGTTAGAGAAGGATTTGTTTTGTGTGTGGGATTTTTTATATGTGAGGGATTTTTTTGTGTTTATGGCAGAGCTTGAGAACTATATGCTAAATTCATTATGATAGGTGGGAGACTTGCAATAATTAAAACTACTAACATTTGAGGAGGAATAGTGGATATAAGCTAAGTGGTATAAGTATTTTGAAGTTGAGTAATGGGAGTTGGAGAATTGGTAGATACTATAGGTGGTTGGTTTTATAAAGGTTTCATCACTTGGGTATTTGAACCAAATGGAAGAGATTAGATGGAAAAGGTTACCATGTCCATGGTAAATTCTTCCATTTTCTCATTTCCCTCGAAAGGTATCTCATATATATGTCAAAAAATTTGGGTATGGGGGGAAGGAAAAATATGTATTGCTTAACTATTAAGATAGTAATTGAGAGTAGTGGTGTTATTATCCAATATTTATGTAAAGGAAGGATCTCCTTGAGAATAAAAGTGTGGGAACATAGGATTCTCAAAGGACTTAGGGGTAGAGGAGGAGCTAGGTGTATGTTCCATAAGGATGTCACACCCACTCTAGATTCTTTCTTTGACTATTTCCTAATCAAAACCATGAGATGGAAAAGAAAAACAAAACCAAAAATAGATTTTTTTTTTTTTTTTTGAATTATCTCACTTTTAATTATGGATGAGAGATACACAAACTAAAGTTGTTCTAAAAAGTTTTTATCTTATTTTTTTAAACTTTAAGATGTGAGAAGAAATAAAGAAAAAGGATGAGGGTCCTAAGAAATGGTAATCTAAGGATGGTTTTGGGTATTTTATTTTGGTGCTTAAAGGAAATTTTTACTGGTACCAGTACATGGCTTGATACTTTAGGCTTATTCTCCTCATGTCATAATCCCACAACTAGTATGAGTGCTTAGCCAATATATACTGATGTTTTTAAGAGATTATACTTAGCCAGAGAACTAAGTTGGTCCTCCCCTTGGTGGTGAAATCCAAGTGAGATCATGAAATCCAAGTTGGTCTTCCTAAATAACACTTGGTTCTTCCTAAGAGTTTAATTATTTTATAAATAACATGATAATGTGATGATGCACCATGTTAATAAATAAGGGTGTATAAAACTAACATCTACATGTGTAGTTAGGGTATTGCATGTGTTAACCAACTGGTCATGGAGGTAATCAAGGGAGTTGATAAGACATTAAAGTTAATTTCATGGTTCAAACATACCATATATATGCATAATTCATCTTATTTTCTCAAATTTATGGTTACGAGGGTTTTATTTTAGAGGTTTATACGCTATGAACAATCATTAAGAAGCTATGGGCCTCTAAAACCCTTGTAAAACCCTCATAACCACCTAACAGAGAAAAGAAGCCAAAATATGCATATATATGGTATTTTTGAGACATTAAACTGAATTTAAGGTATTATAAAATCCCCTGAGCACTTCCATGACTAGTTGGTTGGTAAATGCAGTACCTTAACTATACAAACATGGTAAAAAATAGAGCTTTTTGAAAAAGAAGTGTTGAAAGGAGAGGTACCAGGTAGTTTAATGGATTAAAATTCATGGAGAGTAAATTTTGTAAATTTGTATTCCTCATAAATCCATTAGTATGTCAAAACTATGCCTCAAAATGCCTCTATGAGTTCATTCAAATTAGCCAGTCTACTAAAATTCAAGGTAGATTGGTCTAATAGGTCTATTTGATCAATCAATCAAAGTTGAAATTGGAATTAAAGGGATATAAAAATAGTTCATATGAAGTTATCACACTTCATAATTATATTTAAAGTGGATATTCCTTGCACAACTAGATCTTGAGTGACAATTCATGCAAAGGACTAAAGAAGGACTTGACTAGTCTTAAGTGTCAATCAATCATGAATTAAATTAATTAACAAGGGAAATAAATGCATGTTTCAAGTCTAAATCATGAATAATAATCATTAACTTAACTTTATCTCATTTTAAGTGGATTTATTTACGAAATAATGGCATAGCATGGTATCAATAGGAGTTTGAACAAGTCAAAGACAACCCACCACCTAATTCTAATGCCAAATATATCATGCAAAGATCATGCAAGCTACTAGACACAAGGAGACTTATTGAAGACTATTGATATCAAATTTTAACTTAAATTTGACTTGTGATGATGTTTAGTGGACTTTCTTTTCTCTTTTATACGCCATTCTCTTGGCTTGTTTTCTTCTCTTGTCTATATATTTTGGCCTTTAAGCCATTTTTCAAAATCCCTCTCTTGGGCATGATGAAACTCTACCAAGATTGATATTTTTAAACTGATTTAGATAATCAAATTATTGTTTTTTAGATTCTTATATATAATTTTACTATGTTATATTAGTTTAATTTGCATATATGGAAGTATTTTCTCCCTTGGCAAGTCATAATCTCACCTAGTTACTAGTATGTCATCTTATGCAAGTCATATACAATGTTTGATGTTGATTGATTGATATAAAAATGGAAATATTGACTAGATATTGCCTTAAATTAGGCCTTGAATCATTTCCCTCATGCTTTGATCACTTGATGAAACCTCTATGTGAAATAATGTTACATAAGTATCCTTAGAGTTGTAAAATTTAGTGATTTGTATTGATTTATAGTGTTTTATAAGTTAAAATTGAGTGGTAAAATATAAATATAAATGTATCACCATTAATAGTATAGATTTCAATTTTTAGTAATCCTTATAATCCTTTTCATCCCAAAAATCAAGTAAATTTTAGGAAACTGAGCAAAGTATACACATCAAAGGAGCTATCCTCACAATCTAGAGTTTGGTCTAAGATATAGGTGTCCCACACCTTATACCATTCTAATGCTAGTCTAGGTGTGAGGGATATCTAAGTAATTAGCCTTCAACATGGTGTTATCTAGGTTGCTAATGTTCTAACATGCCCAATGTGGTATAACTATTAGTAAACCATGTTTCACCCTACTAAAGGTAGACTAATAGGATCTCCTTCAAACCTAGACTAACATTATAATGGTCTAAGGTGTGGGACACCAATGTATTAGACCAAACCTCTAGATTTGTGAGGCTAGCTCCCTTGATGTATCAAATTTGGATCTATTACTAAAACCTACTATGCTTTTTGAGATGAAAAGGGTTAGAAGGATTAATGAAAGGGAAATATACACTAATGATGGTGATACACCTATATTTTTAGTTTATCCACTCTATTTCAGTTCAAAAACACTAGAATGGAATGTAAATAAATTAATTTACAACTTTAAAAGAATCCTATGCAATAATATTTCACATAGAGGTTTCATAACCACTTGATGGAGAAAATATGCCTAATTATTCATCTAGATGGTTTGTTTAAGCCATGAAATTAAATTTAAGGTCTTATCAACTCCCCTAAGCACCTCCATGACTATTTGGTTGGCACGTGTAGTACCTTAACTATACAAACATGGTAGAAAATATAGTTTTTTGAATACAAAGTGCTGAAAGGAGAGTTACAAGGTAGTTTAATGGATTTAAATTCATGGAGAGTGAAGTTTTTCACTTTTTCTTCCTCCTCAAGTCATTAGGTGGTAAAAAATATGCCTATAAATTCCTTTTTGAGCTCATTCAAATTAGCTAGTCTACAAAAATTCAAGGTAGATTGACCTAATCAACTACTTTGACTAAGTTGTAGGTGTTTCTTCATCAAAAAGACATATTTAATGATATTAGGAGTTGTTATGGGCCTAAATCTCACCAAATTTTTAGGTTCTAATGTTTTCATGTAGGTTTATAATGGTCATCAAATGCAAGAAGTTAGGCTACTAGGCCTCTTTGGACTAGGAGGCCTATTTGATCAATCAATTGAGGTTGAAATTGGAATTGAAGGGATATAAAAATAGTTCATATGGATTTATCATACTTTATAATTATTATTAAAGTGGAGATTCCATGCACAACTATATCTTGAGTGATAATTCATTCAAAGGAGGACTAAAGAAGGAGGTGACTAGTCTTAAGTGTCAATCAATCATGAGTTTAACTAAACTAAAAAGGGAAATAAATGCATGTTTCAAGTGTAAAACATGAATAATAATCATTCACTTAACTTAATCTAATTTCAATGGATTTATTTACCAAATAATGGCTTAGCATGCTAGCAAGAGGAGCTTGAATAAGTCAAAGATGACCCACCACCTCATTCCAATGCCAAAGATATCATGCAATATACTAGACACAAGGAGACTTATTGAAGGCTATTTTTATCAAATTGTAACTTAACTTTGAATTAAGATGATTTTTAGTGGACTTCCTCTTCTTCTTTTTATGCCACTCTCTTGGCTTGTTCTCTTCTTATGTCTATTTATTCAAGCTATTTAGGCCATTTTTTAGTATCTCTCTCTTGGGCATGATGAAAGTCTACCAAGATTGAGCTTTGTAAACCTATTGAGATAATAAAATGATTATTTTTAGATTCTTATATATAGGTTTAATGTGTTATATTAGTTTTATTTTCACATGTGGAAGTATTTTCTCCTTTGACAGGTCCTAATCTTACCTAGTTATTAGTATGCCATATTATGCAGGTCCTATACAATATTTTATGTTGATTGATTGAGATAACAATGGAAATATTGACTAGTTAGTGCCTAAAATAAGGTCTTTCATTACTTCCCTCATGCTTTTATCACTTGATGAAACCTCTATATGAAATACTATTATATAAGGATCCTTGGAGTTGTAGAATTCAATGATTTGCATTACTTTCTAGTGTTATATAAGTTCAAATTGAATGGATGAACCAAAAATATAGGTGTATCACCTATAGTATAATAGATTCCATTTTTAGTAATCCTTCTAACCTTTTTCATCTTGAAAAACAAGTACATTTAAGGAAACTAAGTAAAGTAGATACATCAAAAGATCTAGCCTCACAATCTAGAGGTTTGGTCTAAGATACAGGTGTCCCACATCTCAGACCATTCTAATGTTAGTCTAGGTGTGAAGGATATTTGAGTAATTAGTCTTCACCAGGGTACAACCTAGGCTACCAAAAATAACTAAACTAAATAATAAATTAGTAACTCATTAAGTATGAATATCTAGTGCTAAAAAGAAGTGTATATCAAATAAATATTTCAACAATAATCATAATGGATCAAACATAGATTACAAAATTGTATCAAAATCGTAATTTAAACAACCATTTCCTATATAGCTCATAACAAAACCATAATGAACAAGTGAAATTAATGCAGTCAACAAGGTCATGACATCCTCCCCCACTTAGAAAAGAGTCTTTCTAGAGATTAATATCCAAGGATAATGTTTCAATAAAATACTCTTGACTTCTCAAGTAGCACTTATTTCAAACAAAGGATCCCATTAAACCAAAATTTTGGAAATCTCATGATTTTAAAATCTAACACTGTGATGGTATAGGATTTTAAATAGATCCAAATGCATAATTTCCTCTTCTAAAACCCAAAGATGAGTCCAATCCAAAACATGATAAGGATCAGGCATGTACTTTATTAGTAATTGAACATGAAAAACATTATGAATCTAGGATAGAGATAGAGGAAGGGCTAGTTGAAAGGCAACATGACTAATTTTCTCTATAATTTCAAAGGGTCCTATAAATTAGGGAGCTAATTTATAATAGTTTCTAAACATAAATGAACTTTTTATGGTTTGACATGCATAAAAACTTTATCACCAACTTCAACTTCAAGAGGTGACCTCTTTAAATCATCACAACTCTTTTTTCTATCAAAGGTAGCCTTAAGATTTTGTCTTATTATTTCTATTTCCATATAATAATCTTGTAAAACATTAAGACTAGAAAAAATTATATTTTCTTAACTTTTCAAACCAAGTGGTATCCTACACTTACATCTAGAATAAGCCTCAAAAGGATCCATATTAATATTAAAATGGTATGTGTTATTGTAAAAAACTTTAGCTAAGTGTAAATAATCTTCCCATTTACCATGTTGATCCATCACATACATTCTTAACATCTCTTTTATAACCTAAATTAGACTTTATATCTAACCATCCATTTTTGGGTGATAAAATGAACTAAAATTTAATCTTGTACTAAAATCAATAGTTAAAGGTTTCCAAAACCTTAAAGTAATTTTTTTTTCTCTTTATTCAGGATGCTATGTAGTTATACTATTTTTTCACAAAATGTTCAACAAACACAAATGCATCATTAGTTAAATTTCTAACAATGAAAATTTAGTAAATTTATCTATTACAACAAGGATAACATCATGTTTTCTTGGATATTTTGGAAAATGAGCTATGAAATCAAATGAAATCATAGCCCACTTACTTCATGTAACATCATGAAGATTAAAAATTCCATTTTGATGACAATGTTTAGCTTTCATGCACTGACATTCTAAAACTTTTGCCACAAAGTTAGAAACTCAATATTTCAAATCAGGCCAATAATATAACCTTTTAAGCTCATGTGTCATCTTCATGACACCAAGATGAGAAAAATAAGGTGTTTCATGCACTTAATTCAATAAAATATTTATTAAGTCACCAGACTCAAGAACATAAACTCTATTTTTATGTCAGTTTAAACTATAAGAATCAACAAAAAAGTCAAAAAAAATATTTTCAACAAGCTTGGCATCCAAAATTACACTTACCTCTTGTCAAAATTTATTAGAATGTTATTTTTGTAAAATTTTAGTTTTAAAATTATAATGAAGAATAGATAATGCAATAAGATACATCCATTAGTTGAGTGCATCAACATAATTATCCTTACCCTTCACATATGAAATGTTCATATCAAAATTAATTAAAAATTCAAACCATATATGATATTGAGAATTTAGATCATCCTAGAAAAACAAATATTTTAGGCTATGATGATCAGATTTTACTTCAAAATTCTTACCTAGTAAGAAGTGTTTCCATTGCTTCAAATCATGTACAATGCTATCAAGCTCAAGGTCATGCATGGTGTTTTATTATTTTTGGGGAAATTAGTCTCTAATTCATAAATAATAAAAGGGTCTAAATAAGAGAAAATAAGTAAATAATATTCCAAATTAAAACTACTAACTTGTGAAATTTATTTGTAATTATATCTTTTCAAAAAATAATAATGAGAGAATGAAAATTAAAGTTATCTTATTCTATGTGATCTGACTAAGATAGGGATTATAAATTTATATGTAGGCCTAAGACATTATCATAAATAGGATTTTGTCTTTTGTTTTTTATTAGATAGGAGAATTAAAAGTGGATAGAAGTGGCACTGACACTATAGTCCTTCCCTGACACTATAATCCTAAGGATCTAAGCTTTCTAGGTTTCATTCCTATAATCAGT
Source organism: Torreya grandis (assembly GCA_037957365.1). Lineage (NCBI taxonomy): Eukaryota > Viridiplantae > Streptophyta > Pinopsida > Cupressales > Taxaceae > Torreya > Torreya grandis. The sequence continues at coordinate 939,866 of JARHVA010001126.1, forward strand.
GTGAGATTATGTACTAAATTTTAGAGCCTTGTTGTTCATATAACTCCCTTTAGAGTTGATTTTATATGTATATGTTTTTTATGCACTTGAAAATAAACTTTGACAAATAGGGAAAAGGGGTTAGTATGTGTAAGATGCACTAGATGTACTTCACACCTTATGTGTGGTCACACTACTTACATACCAATACTTCAAAGAGGGATCGAGCCATATGTAGTTATCCATTTTAGATTACTTTGTGCACTAGTGAATGAAAATGCAATAAATGAAAAAACTAGGTGTGCTTGAGATGACTAGGGGCTGGTGTAAGGACTTAAATTGGCTTGAAAGTGTATAGGCTAGTTGTATGCAAAGAATAGGGGAAATTGCTTAAGTTGTCTTTCTTGTATTCTTACTTTCTTGAGTGATATTTGCTAACCCTTTATATAATATTTTTTAATGGGATTTTATATGGATATATTGGTCATGGATTAAATTTGCTTGCAATAGACTGATAAGGAGAATAATGGGGAACTAGAATAAATTGACCATTGGTTCCAAAAATGAGCTTGGAAAATAGCACCAAAAGTGGATAATAGTGGCACTAGCACTCCTGTCCTAGTTGGGTGCTATTATCCTAGGTAGATGACACTTGGGGGGATGGAGTGCTCATGAAAAGAGGGTCTTGGCTCAGCTAGGATTAAGTCTGAAAGGCTACGATGATTGGGAATCAATGAAAATAAGGATATGAGGGTCATGAGAGTAAGCAAGAGGGACATATGGGTTAGGTTTCATTAGTCATGCTCAAAATACCAATTTTTTAATTTTATATAACTACATTCCCCCTCCCCACTTTATTCTAGTTATGCAGCAAAGCAAAATACTAAGATAAAGGAAAAATTGAAAGTGTACCTAAACATACCTACAAGAGTGAAGCCCATTAAATTGTGTGATGTTAGGTGTGCATAATGAGAACACACTATGAAGTGTAAATTTATAAGAGAAAATAAAGAGTAGATCAGTTCTTACTAGATATGTTATATCTAGAATAAGAATGTACAATGCTAGGTAAAAAAGAAGAAGAGAAAGGAATGAATACACCTCATAAGGTATGCAGACTAATAAAAAACTTATTGTGATGTTGAGTGATGCTTATTAAAGTTATATTTGTTTGGTACCAAGAGTAATATCATGAGCATAACTAAGTGCTAAATTCATCAAAATTGGATCAATAATCTAAAGGTTGGCCCTTTGGCTCCATCATCGCCTACTAAGTGAAGCTAGATGATCTTGCATGTGTTGACCAATGTTTAGAATGTGTGTCTAATTCATCTAAATAGGTGGCTCTAGAATTCAAAGGCTAACTAGACCTTTGGATCCATCATTTCCTACTAAGTGAAGCTAGATGATAATATGTGTGTTGATCAATGTTTAGACTATGTGTCCAATCTTTCTAGATAGGTGGCTCAAGAATACAAAGGCTAGCTAGTCCTTTGGCTCCATTATTGCCCCATAAAGTGAATCTATAAACTGATATTAGTATGGAATGTGTGTCATAGGAGATGGATCTTAAATCTTATGAATGTACTATGATCTAACAATGTTGTCATGGATAGTTGAATATATGCTAGAAATTAGGCTAATCATAGCCAATCCAAAAGATGGAGATTAGGCTTATATTAAAGCCACTCCAAAATTGAGAATCTAGATTATGTGGAAGTCATTCAAGAACTCAAGAAATTGGGAGATCAAAAATTATGCTTGTCTAAAATCCAAACCAAAGTGATTCCAACCACTTGCAAGTGGAGTAAGGCATGCAACTACAGAGAAGTAATAGTAAACTCAGAAAGAAAGAAAACAAATGTGCTACACACATTGCCCCCAATAATTGGTGTTTGAAACATGGATTTTGATCTAAAATTTATACCAATTGCCCTATCTAAAACTAAAAGTGAGAGACATCATACCATGTATGATACCCCCTATATATGGATTCTATGAGTAAAACTATATGAAAACTATTGCTTTTAGTCTAAACTATAGCTGACAAAACTATAATTGAACTAACCTTTCTATCTATTTCTAAAAAATCTAGTTTTTTTACTATTTGTATAGGAGCATTGGAAATGGATAGTAAAACCACTAGTGTTGTAGTCTAGTCTCAACACTATTGTCCTAGACCAAATCTAATGATTGTTCTAGATTCTTAACTATTTGCCTAGTTTGCTCTGACTAATTTGATGTCTAGTAATTATTTTGGGTGTTCTAAAAATAGATTTTTTGACTGATAGGAGCCCTGGTCTCTATATCAAAACCCTTGTTTATTTCCCTTTCTTCTGAGGGTAGGAATATGTACCTTGTAATGACTGACCTCAAAATAAGAAGTCTTACAGGTGTGTTAATATAGAAATATAAATGATATAACAATGATGAGTAAGAAGATATCTCAAGATATAGCATGGTTTTAATTGAGAGATTGTTAGATTAACAGGGGTATGTCTAGATATATAACAATGTAATAGTATGTGTAATGTACTATAATTGAATTAAAACTAGAAATGTTAGTTGTTAGTTGTCAATTGGAGGAATGGATCATGATGTCCATCAAGGCATTCGAGAAAACACAAATATTTCATGATATGTATCATGGCATTGCAAATAATCAAAATCAATCAAGCAATAATCACACAAGGCAAGAAGCAAGAAGTGTACAAGAGTGGCCAAAGAGCCAAGCAAATAAGGGACATTGGCACATGTCACTCAAACTAGAAATAAAGCATGAAAGGCATGTTCAAATGCCACATACACATATAATTGAAACAATAAAATTGGTGTGAAAGCTGAAATCACATAGAAGATTATAGGTAAACGACATTGGAAAATATCCTAAGGCACACACATGAATAGAAGCAAAGAACATTAAAAAATTCCCTAAGGAACATATAGGGGATAAATATGAGCTGAGAAATGAAATCACATCAAGCTAATACTAAGCAAGAAAAGAAATCATTAAGAAACCAGAATTACAAATGCATCTAATCAAAGTAAGAAGTGAATGTATGCAAGACATGTTATTACAAGACTAGGTATATGCTAAGAAATACACAAGTGCTAGATGCTAATGATATGTCAATAAATTAATATTTCTAAGCTAGTACATAATGTACATGAACGTGGTAACTTAGAGTGTGGAGTGTAGGAATGACATAACTTAGATGGTGTCGTCATGTTAAAGATGTCCCCAGTGGGTATGCATAGCTATTTATGTCTCAAATGTAGAAGTAGGATGCCCCCTCAATGGGTAGAGTGAAGAAATCAAGTAGCTAGATGTCACTTCAAACACCCAAATAAGATCAATTGAAACATGGTAATATAGATAAATCAACATTCAATAACATGAAACAAAAAATGTATGTCATAGAATAGTAGTAGAAATGTAAAGCATGGATGATGCATACAATCAAAATGTTTTTATATTTTTTTTGAAAGTTTTTTCTAGCTATTTAAAATCAATCATAAGAAACTATGTATAGGTAATATGATAAAGGATGATACTAACTGATGAGTCTCATGGGAGACTCCATATCATGGTGTCCTGTATCAAGGAGAGGAATCACACATGATCATAGAGCATGATGAAAATGTTGAGACTATGGCTCTGAGAGATATATATGTTGTAAATGATATGAAATATCTAAAGTAGAAATTAAGTGTAGAGTCCCCTTGTGACTCTAAGAAGTGGATGAAGTTGTAGGGTTATTAGGGACCCATCTAGTAGTAAGAGAAGCTCTCTAAACATGTACTCTATGAGTAGATCCATGAGATATCAATGATACTACCCTAGGTGTAAACACTATAACACAAGCTATCTAGAATATTGAAGCTATGGAGGTGTATGGACTCTCTATCCTAGTGATGGATGTCTCAGCTATATAAAAATTATAAATGGAGGAGGAACTATAATTGGTGGAAAAACTAAAAGTAATAACTTTGGAATAGTATATGGTTCTGAAGTGGGGAGTGGTAACTCATATGGAACTCCACCAAATATAACAACATGATTAGCATGAATGAATTTCATGCATCTATGAACTATAGAATTTACTACTCAAAGTTTGTGAATCCATGGTCGACCAAGTAACATGTCAAAAACTCTTGCACTAGGAATAATAGTGAATGGTGTGGCCACATGTGTTAGACCAACCTATAAATGAAGTACAATCTCACCCAATGAAATCTATATGTGCCCACTAAATCTATTAATAATTATGTCCATTAGGGTAACTCTAAATATTCCAAATGCTATATTAATGTCATAGTACACATGTTTACACTAGATTTATTAATGATAAGAACATTATGAATAAAATGATTGTGAATGTAATATCTGATAAAGAGTGCATGATAATATGAATCATCCTTGATGATCTCTTGCTCTGAGAAGGAGATGGAAGGTATAGCTAAAACTCTAGAATTTTATACACCAATCATGGTTTTCAAATAATGTGTCTCAACTTAAGTTTCCCTACATGTATCTAGTGGTGGATGTGCATGATATGCATGGTAAACCACTAATGTGCCCCCTATCTCCTATTTAGAATGCTATGGAAAAGTATTTAAAAATATTTTTAATGCTTTATATTATGTTTGAGTTGCTTGAGGAGGCTCAAATGAAGTTCTAAGATCAATATGATTGGCATATATTAAATAATATATCTTATGTCTCAAACTGATGCATCTATTTGCTATATGGCTCATTGCCCTAGAAAACTTACAAAATGCATGATGATCATATCTACATAGAAGAGGCTTTGTTGGGTCAACATATCAAATAAGAGGGAGATATATGATTTTACCATCTAATAGCTACTATAAAACTCTAGCTGGAGAAACTAGTAGATTGGTAAACATATACTGAGGAGGTGTTGATAAAACCATTCATTGATTAACTATAGGTTGATTCTAAATCTTGTTATCATTAACCTTTAATTTATATGGGACTTTGTTGTCACTCTTGTTTATTATGTCTGAGATACATGTGTACTTGAGTTTTCTAATTTAAATTAACTTGAATTCTCTTTTCTTTAGTGTGTGACATAATTTAGTGAAGGAAGAGAATATTTTAAACATAATTGATACATGCAAAGCTATTAGAAGACTCTATTCTAAGAAACTGTGTAACTGTTGATCGACCATAGGGCTAGTCATCTTAAAAAAGATAGTATTATATCAAATTACATATTATATGAGATGCTTATTTGACCTTTGTTTCTATTATGCAACTTGAGCATATGAAACCTTGTCACCAATGTTAATGCTAAAATGAGCTAGGGACATGTTGGCTAAAGGATTAAATGCACTGAGTAACTAATTTGGTAAACTATATAACTATTATAAAGCATAATCATTTAGGCTTCATGCAAATAAATTAGTAAGTATATAGTCATTGGGTACATATTCCAAGCATATTGCATGAAAATCTATCAAATTTGTCTTTGGATCACCCTTGCCATCATATAGAGTAAGCTTGGGTTGAATAAAACCTTATGGTAAGGGTGTAAAAACAATGTGATGTGCAAATGGTGTATGCATAAGAGAAAAATAAATCCAAAGCCTACGTAGGTCTAGTGGTACCTTGCTCAATATGTAGCACCTTGGATTGAAGAGATCTTATCTATTACACAAGGGCTGCCACATTAGGAGATAGGGATATACTAGTTATAACTAGTGGCATAGAGGCAAGGTGGGCTACTACAAGGGGTTGTTCAGACATAGTTGCCCTTATAGTGTCATTTACAATTGGTTGCTTTTTAAGGATGGAAAACTCAACTTATTTATCCTTTTTTATTTCCATGAGAGATTGTAATATAGGAGTATGATCTCAAGGCTATTCCTTGAGTCTTTCTTTGAAACTTTGGAGGATCAAATTTTTGTTGAATACAAATTCATTATCAACAATAGGTCAAAGTGGATCAGTAGTCCAATGTGGTGGAACATGACCATTAGTGTGTACATCATCATAGTTATTCTCATATTGAACATTGTTTGAATCATTCTCATTAAAATTGGTGTAATTTGGATGGGTAGAATCTATAGCTTCAAGTATTGTAGAATCTATAGTATATGGTTGAGTTGAAGGAATTTGGGTGAATTCAGGAGGATTGCCACTAAGTCTTGAACTTTATCTTAAAGGAAGAGATGTAAGGAGCTTAGGTGGCATAAGTAAAATAGAGTGGATAATAATATAAAAGATTAATCAAATATAATCTAAACAAGCAAATATAATCTAATCAAGAACCAATAGGACCTAGTATATGAAACTAGGGTTTGACATCTAATTATTTTGAAAATGTAATATGGAATTTTGAAATTAAAAGTGAACTTTTGAGTAAAATATGCAACTAAAAAATCAAAAACTTATTAGAAAATTAGTGATTTAATAGGACCTAATAGATACTACTAGGGTTTTGAGGAAGATTTTTTTAAAAATTAATATGAATTATTGAAATTTGAAGTGATATCTGATTTTAATATGCAACTAAAAATTTAGAAAATGATTTGAAAATTACTGGGAGTTAGTAAATGCAACTAAGGTTTGAAATAACATTATTTTAAAATTTTCTATTAAATTTTAAAATTTGGAAAGAATTTTTGATTAAAATATTCAAGAAACTTTTTAAAAATTTATGGGAAAAATTAACTAAGAATTTACCCTAGGGTTTTTAGGGTTTTTATACACAATTCAAAGTAAGTCAGGTTCACCAAAGGATTTATTAGTTTTAGGGAAATTAGTTTTTAGTTCTTAAATAATAAAAAGGGTCTGAGTAAGAGAAAATAAATAAATAATATTCCAAATTAAATCTACTAATTTGTGAAATTTATTTTTAATTATAACTTTCCTAAAAATAGTAGTGAGAGATAAAAAAATTAAAATTATCTTATTCTATGATGATTCAACCAAGATAGGGCATAGAAATTTGTGTGTAGGCTTGAAACACTATCACAAATAGGATTATAGCTTTCATTTTTTGATTGGATAGGAGTGCTAAAAGTGGACAAGAGTGGCATAAACACTATAGTCCTTCCCTAACACTATTGTCTTAAGGATCTAAGCTTTTTGGGTTTTGTTTACTGATCAGTGTGAGCTTGTGTACCAAATTTTGAAGCCTTTATATTGATAAAACACCTTGTAGATTTGATTTTATATGTATTTGTATTTTATGCACTTGAATATAAACTTTGGAAAATAGGAAAAATGGGTTAGTGTGTGTAAGATACATAGGATGTACATCACATACCATGTGTGGTCACACTGCCTACATACCAATACTCCAAGGAGGGATCAATCAATATGTATTTCTCCTTTTAAGAGTTATTGGTGCAATGGTGAATGAGAATTCAAGAAATGAAAAATTTAGGTGTGTTTGAGATGACTAGGGGATGGTGTAAGGAGTTAAATTATCTTAAAAGTGTATAAATTGGCTATTTACAAAGAATAGGGAGGATTACTTGAATGGTCTTGCTTGTATTCTTGTTTGCTTGAGTGATATTTGCCAACCCTTTCTAAATGATCTTTGAATGGGATTTTATAAGGATCTATTAGTCATGGATTGAATTTTCTCACATTAGGCCAACAAGGAGAAGGATGGGGAACCATAATAAATTTACCATTGGGGCCAAAAATAAGCTTGAACAATAACATCGAAAGAAAAAATAGTGGCGCCATTTCCCCTATCCTAGTTAGACCTTATTATCCTAGGTAGATGGGACCTAGGGGGATGGATTGGTCATAAAAATAGGGTCTTGGCTTAGCTATGATTAGGTTTAGAAGGTTATGAAGAACTAGAAATTAGTGAAAACAAGCCTATGAGGGTCATGAGAGCAAGCAAGATGGACCTATGGGTTGGGTGTCATTAGTCATGCTCAAATTACCAATTTTTGCATTTTATATGACTACACATGGTGTAATTTTTCTAATGATCTTTCATTTTTGTGACTCATAAGCCATAATTGAACCATCCCAAGTTAACATGCCACCCAAGCCTTCTTTGGATGCATCGGTCTAAATTTTAAAATTTCCATTAGGATGTAGTACAATAAGTGTAAGTGTTATGTTTAATAACTCTTTAATATTTTAAAAACATTTTTCACACTTAGAAGTCCAAACAAACTTCTTACCCTGGTGCTACAAGGAAGTTATTAGATTATCCAACTTAAAAAAAAATTCAACAAACCTTCTGTAATAACCAATGATTCTCATAAAACTATGTACTTCATGTACATTTTTAGGAGTATGCCACTCTTGAATAGCCTTAATCTTAGCTAGATCAACAACAATACTAGCCTTAGATATTATGTGACCCAAATAGTGGATCTCAATTTGAAATAAATCACATTTAGATATCTCATCAAATAATTTATGTTTCCTTAGCCTTTATAACACTAAATGTAAACGATTTTCATGTTTAACAACATCCTTAGAATAGATTAGTATGCCATCAAGAAAAACTAGAACAAGTTTGTCTAGAAAATATTTGAATACACTATTCATTAAATTCATAAATGCAATATGAGCATTTTTAAAACCAAATGGCATTACCATAAACTCATAATGTCCATACCAAGTTCTAAAATTGGTCTTATGAATGTCTTCGTCTTTGATTCTTAGCGATTGATAACCTAATCTTAATTATATCTTAGAAAAGATAGTTATATCCCTCATTTGAGAAAATAGATCATATATCCTTAGCAAAGGATAATTATTATTAATATTAACCTTGTTAAGCATGAAATAATAAATGCACAACTACAAGGTTCCATATTTGATTTTTACAAAGACCACAGGTGCATGCCAAGGTAACACCCTTGGCCTAATTATATTATTTTCTAGTAATTTTTATAGTTTAGATTTAAAATCATTTAAATATAATATATTTATGAAATAATTTTCTCTTGATATAGGGGCTACCCCTAGTTTTACATTAATAAAAAAGTTAAATTCCCTCTTAAGAGGCAAACAAGGCAATTTTGTAGGAGAAGCAATAGAGAATTCTTGAAAAATGGATATTTTTAGAAAGCTATATTTATTATAGGTGATGTTTCTTACATATGTGTAACATATAATTTGTAAACTTTGTGCACTACTTTATTTAGCTCTAAGGCTGATAACATATTATGTACCTTAGACTTCAACAAACCTTGTATTACTACTAGTTTTCCTATGTCATTTTTGTAGTTTAGCACTTTGTTATGATTGTCTAGATTGGATTTATGTTGTAAACCAATACATGCCTAGAATAACATCAAAAGATGCATGAAGAGCTAAAAATAGGTTAAGGTGTGCCAAAAAATTGCCTAAGTCTAAGATTACTTATTCAAGTCACTTAGAAACTAACACCCTTTTGTCTAAACCAAACTCAACATCCCAACCATCCTTTAATGTCACATGAGTTAGTTTAAAACTATTTACTATCTTAATATTAAAAAAGCTATCAGTTGATGTTGAATCAAACCAAATATTAAAATAAAAATTAATTTACCTCTAAATTTGATAGGAGTTTTTAAAAATCTATGTTTCTATTATCCATAGTTTCACACAACCTGTGGTTAATTGATTGACCTGATTTTAGCTCTGGGCAATCCTTAAGATAATGATTATCACCACATTCCTATCATACTAAAATTATTAAGGGTGACATAAGAATGATATTTTCCCCAATGGTAGGTACATTTTGACTACCTTGGGTTTGGTTTTTTTTAAATTTGTAGCTTTAGAAGAAGATTCTTAAAAAATTTATTCTTCCCTTGAAATTTACTAAAACCACTTGTATTCCTTGTAAATCTATGGTTTTGATCAAATTTCTTAAAATTCTCAGAAAAAGGGGACAAATTCTTATTTTTATATTGTTTCATATCATTTTTAGAATATTGCCTCACTTTTTGATGATCTTTCTCTTTCTTTTGTACCAGATGAGAAGATTCAATAGTAATAATCAGTCTTAAGATTAATCATATTAACATCATGCCTCAATATCTCCTTCAACCCAACTTAAATTTGGTCACTTTAGTTTATTCATCATGCATGTAGTTAGCATGTTGTAATAGGTTCTAAAACTTGTTTTCATACTTAGTTGTAGACACATTCTCTTGTTTTAACAATTGAAAGTTAGTTAGTTTATATTCTTTAAAATTTGAGTTTAGATACCTCTTCTTGAACTACCTTTCAAAAATAGGATAGGTAAGAGGAATTTATTGATAACCCTCTAAGGCATAGAGATGGTTCCAACAAATATATGTATCTCCAAATAAATCATAATCAACCACTCTTTCTTTCACATTGGAGTGTATATTATTAAGGTTAAAGTAATTCTGTAGGTGAACCAACCATGCATCATCTACATCACTAGATTACTCACCTTAAAAGGTTGGTAGAGGTATAATTTTCAATTCCTTGATGATAGGATCAACCATATTTATAGGGTTATCTTTGAGCACTAGCTCACCACCCTAACCTTCTTCTCTAACAGGAAGTTATTTAGGTAGAACACCCTCCAAGTTGTTCAATCTATGTTCTTGGGTGTCCAACTTATTTTGAAGTGAATGTAATGTAGTTAGTATCCAATTTGAGACACCTCCTATTTATAATTAAGATTTTTTTACTCATGATTAGGATCTCCAATATTACTACCAACATTTTTGAGAGGGGGTTCCTCTATTTCAAGAGCATTGGCCCTATGAACTCTATCTATATGTTTAGTAGGGTTAACAACCCTTAAGTTGTTGTTTTTTATTCCAAATTTTCTTCTCACCATACTATGGTGAAACAAACAATAAATTAGTAATAAAAACATCAAGTAATTTTCTCCAAAGTTACCTATAGTAAAAAAAAACTTGTTCTGATACCAATATGTAACAACCACAATTTGTTTTCTAATACCAAGATAAAAAAACTATGGTATAAAGTTTCCAACTAAATTTTTATCATATAAAACTATAATGAGATTCATAATTTTTCCATAGCCAACACATGAACTAGATCATGTTCATAAATTAACAATGACTTCATTGAGAAGCATTTTGACCACTTAGTATTCAGATAAAAGTGGGTTAGTATAGGAACACTCACTCACACCTATCCACTTACTTTAATGTGTCCTTTTTAGTAAATCCATCACTAACATATACACTTACCTGAGTACCTACACATGATATAACATAACTTGTACCTCATTCGGTAAATCAAAAAAATTCAAAAAATAGTTGTAGGAAGTAAAAAACACTCAATAGAAGAACCATCATACTAAGCTTGCAACAGAAAGATTTACCAAACTCACATGCAATACGTAGTGATCATGGAAAGGAATATTTTCAAAATCAATGTAAAGCTTTGGAATACTTTACTTAAATTTACAAACAAGCATAGGATGAAATTGACACCATCCCAATATGTAACATAAGGAGATTAGATTATTGGTTCATAATTTATCAAAGGTATGAGTGTACTACAAGAGTCAATTGATTAATTCCATGTTCTTATAGCCTTGTAATATGTTTCAACAACTGTGATTAATTTCTATTTTGGAGCAGCTTATTAATATCTCAAGGATTATCCTCATGGCCATAACCCAACTGGATGACATTAACAATTTAAGTCAGGCCTTCTTAATTATCTTAATTAAAGTTAAACATCCTTACTTAGGTTATTCAAACATACTTAAAAATTCACCATTTTAATTTCTTCATTATTCAAAGAACTCTATGCACTTATATTAGGTTTTCCACTTAACTTTGTTTACTTAAGTGAATTAAACTTCATCTTAGATCAATGTCCTTTAAATTATGAGTTTCATTAATTGTTAATGGCAATGCCTTAAACCTTAGAAACTTTATTTTTATTATCTTCCAAGGAATTTTTACCATTCCAAACTTAATGATTAAAACTCAAGTTATTGACCTTTAAAAATACCTTTTCATTATAATGAAATAGGGAAAATTGTTATTACTCTATAAGTCATTTCCATATAAAGAGTAGATGTTCCTCAAACACATCATGCCTTAGTTGAAATAAAAAATTTAATTTAAAACCTTTATTTAATTATCTATTTACATGCTTTATTTTAGCTTAGCTTTCTTAGCTTTAAGACACGCATGATATTTAAACATAATTAATTTTATATTAGTTTACAATTATTCAACCTAACATTTCCAATTGATTATATAAGGTTGTCATAATTGTCCTATCACTTTAATAAACATAATGTTTAAATATTATCTCTCAATCGAATCTTATCAACTTAATTCAAAAGAAACCAAATATTAATTTCAATAACCAACTATCTCAATACCAGCTATATGAAATAATAATACTAATATTATTCCATAGTCATGAAATTTAAAATATTCATGGACACTCATTCATAATATAATATAACGAAATGAACTTGTTATAACTATGTAAAGATATAGATCCACATTCTCAATCTATGCATAATAGTTTGAGGTTCAATTATGATTATGCCTACAATAGAACATTCAAACCAATTATATGAAACTAATGAAGGTACAAGGTTAACTCTTTTAGCTATAGGTTCACATTATCTAAATTCCACAACAAAGTTCCATAAATTCATATATGTAAATGATAACATAATGAATAGTTTGATATTTAAAAGATAAAACTCCAATCATAATTATAAGTTAGCTTATATAAAACTAACTTATTTATGAAAATTAATTATAACATTAAATATACATCACATAATTGAAAAACATAAATATAATTATTGAAGTTAATTATACAATACTTAACCAACTCATTTTATAATTGATTTTATTCACTTTACAATCAATACTAAAAATATTTAAAAATCAGTAGAAGTATAATCAGACAATATTTCACATGCAAGTCCAAGGAAGCAAAGACCCACCTTTTCAATCCTAATGATCCCAACCGTAAGTGGCCCTAGACCACCCCAACCATTAGTTATATGTGGATCAAGACAACTGAGAAATGGTGTAAAAAATATAGTCAAAACATTTTGAGCTTGACTCAAATAAAACAATCAAGTAACCAAAAGAAACAAATCAAACTTGTTCATATTAAATCTCACAAAGATTCAATAACTTGGCACAAAATTTAAGACTGCTACTCACCCCTATGAGATTATCTATTTGTGAGTCATATTTTATTTGATGGATATAATATGATCAACAAATGCATACCATACAATTATATTTTAATATTTCATTAAATACAAACTTAATAAATGTAAATGAGCTAGAATAGGAACCCACATCATGAGAACAATCAAACTTTAACAGTCTAAAAATATGAAACTCAACTCAAGTTACCACATCAAGTAACATAAATCTCTAGGTTAGTGTTGACCAAAAGAGACTTTATCAATCAATAAGAAGAATTTTTAATTTATTATCAACTGTAATGATATAAATAATCGAATGAAATCATAATGATATGGAAAGTCAAGATGTCTAGTATTTCCAATCCAAGTCAACCAATCATGACTAAAATTAAATCAAATGAATAAAATAAGTTTACCTCAACCAATTAAAAACCCTCATAATGATTGATAATCATAGCCTACAAGCATGAATTTTATCTCTATGTAATAAAATAATAATAAAACATTGTTTTATACAAACCCTAATGAAATTTTGACCATTATTAAAAACTTAAAATTCTCATTGGACACAACCAAATAAAAATACACATGACTATTTTCATATAACAAGATAACCCAGGGTTTCACCCAAATATCCAAATATAGTTAAAAGTTCACAAAAGCCTAATAAAAATTGCTTGGACATAGCCTAAATGGCATTACCAAATAAATTAAAATGATTCTAAGTTAATCCCTATAGAATGGCTTAGGGTTTTAAAAATAATTAAAACCTTATAGTTGTTCATGGTTAGGGCCCAATTAATTTTCAAATATAACAAAAGATATTCCAAATAATAACAAAAAATGATGCATATTACCCAATACAAGTTCAACATAACACCCAATAAAAAACTCATTGCATGCTACAGGCAACGTCATAATGGATTCCATTTATTTTTGGTTTAAACATAAACATAACTCCAAAATCACACTAAAACCCTACAATTTTTTATTTAACACTAAAATCCATCACAACATTCTTATTGTAATCTACATGATAATAAATAGATTGCATTCATTTCCAAACAAAAACCCAGTTTGAAACCAACAAGGTCGAGCGACAAAAAAAAAATAAAATTAAGTTCAATAATAACTTATATTCCTAATAAAAAAATGAAATAAGAACACTTATTTTTACTACCAAAAAACTTTCTAGATTTTCCACATGAGGAATCCTATACAAAACAAAACTAGTTAAACCATTTAAAACAAAATTGAACTAATAAAAAACTGCACAATTTTATCCACATGGACAATATTATGATTATATATTTTTAGTTCTTCTAAAATAGGCTAATGAAATCCCTATGATTTAACTACCTATACTCCTCTTAGATACCATGCACTAAATTTTTTGATAGAGTCTCCCATGTGATGGGCTCTCAAAATGAAAACCATGAAAATGACTAGCAAGTAATCTATTAGGGTTGTAAATTCTATCGAAATGTTTGCATCAAGTGGCAAGCCAATTCCATACTTCCTAAGTTAAACACACAAAACAAAGCACTTTGAACTAATGGTGGGTTGTGTCCCCCATTTCCTTAGTAAATCTAAGTCAAGACATGGTCTTAACAAAAAATGAATGTCAACAAGAGTCCCTCACCATAATGAAACTAAAAAATTCCAAATACAAATTAAAAATGATTTTAATGCCTTTAAACCATAATCAATGATTAATGAATTTAAGAAAAACAAAATAGGACTATGAACAGTAATCTATGTAGTCAAGATTTCAAACAAATGTTAAGACTTGATAGTGAGTTAAACAACATTCAAATACCAATGTAATGCCAAAAATTGATAAAGTTATAAGTAAGACTAAAATCACTAAAGATAAAAACTTGTGATACAATCAAAGTAATAACAAATACATAGTTGACAAGACTTTTACATTCTAACAATGCTGACAAGTGTCAACTTATTCAAGGAGTCAAAATTAAAACTAATTAGAGAAATGATCCAATAAGAAGTTAAATTGACTAATGACCCATTTAAATAATGTAATATAATCTAATAAAATATACTTTACACTCAGAAATTATGTCAATCCTATAAAAATGAATCAAAGCATCAATAACAGTCAAATCTTAGTTTGCAATTTAAGTTTATTGTTTCAATTTCTTTCTCATTTTTCCTCCATCTTTCCCAGTTGTTTAGGGCTAAATAAAAACTAGATCATGTACTTATCCTTGTAGTAACTAAATTGACTATAACAATATCTAAAAATCTAAGATAAATAAATGCAATAAAAACATTTAAATAATACAACTGAACTGAATAAGAAATTAGTAACTCATTAAACATAAATATCCAATGCTAAAATGAAGTGCATATCAAATAACTATCTCAACAACCATCATAATGGATCAAACATAGATCAAAAAATTATATCATAAGAGTTATTAAAATAATCATGTCCCAAATAATTCATAAAAAATCATAATTAGCAAGTGAAATAGATGTAGTCAATAGGGCCATGATAGACATATGTTTTAATTTAGCATGTAGGTTATTACTTAGAGTTTAAATTTATATTAATCAGTTGTAGAATCCATGTACACTAGATATCAAAGTGTGGGCATGTGTTTAGTATATTAATTCATCCTTACTTAGTTTTGCACTAATTTAATAGATAAAATGGAAATTCTTGTTGTTATCCATACTATATACACTAAACCTTGAGTATACTAACTTTTTTCACCAATTTTACACTAAAAATAAAACTTATTCCATATAGAGTGTTTGGCTTACCCTTTTGCACAAAAATTTCACTAGTTTTTACATAATAAAAATCTATTAGAATTCATATAGGGATTCCAAATTACTTATAATTTTAGTATGCAATGATATATTCAATCACACCTTGATTTCTTAATCACGCTCTCATATCAATAAATATTGGGACATGCATTGTCCAACCCAATCTATTCAATGCAAATGAAATATTTAGGGGTCCTACCCTCTATACTTATAAGTTTTGTTCCAATTTTTGCACTAGAAAAACACAATAGTTTTTTCACTGGATTAGGTGTATTAATTTCTTGTATTTAGATCTATAATTTTCTTGTCTTTTACTTCTTGATATTAATCTTAAGTAAGGACTGATTTTATACATGTTTCTTTGTAGGTTTAAATGAAATATAATTCAATATTTTTCCATGCATTCAATAATGCACTTCACAGGTAAGTTCATATATTTAATTTTATTTTTAATATAATACTTCCCCTTTGTTTCATTACAATAATAAAATAGGGGCATGTGTATACACATAAATTAGCATTTAAATTGAAATAATGAAATTATGACTACCCTTTTTATACACACAATTCATGACTTATTATAATTCCTTTTAACCACTTTCCTTCACTTTATGCATAGAGGAATCATTATTATAATCAAACCAATGAAACTAAAATATCCCTATTTCTCATGGAAAAATAGTTCGATCTCAAACTATTCTTAGTACCCAGGTTAGTTTTTTGTGCTTCTTAGACAACAATGCCTTAATTAGATAATAACACACTAATATATTATTTAAATCTAATAATATTTTCTTCCTACCAAATAATAGCTAATTTACAACTTTAAAATTCATTAAAAGTCTGTACCACAATTTTATAAAGTCTCATATGAAGGAATTCCAAAAACAACACTATAAAGCCACATTTCAAACCATTTTTCACAGAAGAGGTTTCCACACTAAAAATATTAAAAATTCTAGTTTCACATTGAGATAAATTACATATTTCACCTAATTATGATTACATATATCCCTAGTAAACATGATCTAAAGTCTAAATACACTTTTAAGGCCAAAAATTATAGTCAAAGCACTTAATCGCACCAAGATTGCACTAAGATCTAGTATTTTTCACTAGTATTTAAAACACACCACCTTAGCATGGGAGAACTACATAGATTTTTATCCCTCTTATGAGTATTTATATGCAGGAAACACTATGCATAGGGTTTATTTAGGTCAATGACAAATTCAACTGCTAAACCATCTTTACTCTGTGATTACATTCATATTTTTATGTTATTTAGCTAGGGTTTACAAGTGAAAATAAGATATATAGTGGTCTTAAAATTATATTGGAAGTTACCACATAGTCCATAAAACACACATGTGAAGGTGAAACTACCCTTAAAATTTTATATCTATGCTACTTTCAAGACACTAGTGCTCCTTAAGGACAATAATGCACTGCTCTACTATCTAGTTACAATGATTTTGTCCATAATCCTTACCAAATTCTATTCCAAGTATACACTCATTAAATAAATTCTCACTATTATTTTTAGTTTTATAAATAGTTTGCATTTTTATTTTGTAATTAAGTTTATGTTTTCATTTGTACTTTACCTATTTAGTATATTTAAAGATTTAGTAAGTTTCAATTGAGATTGTGTCATTTATTTCATATCTTTAGCAATCTAATTTTGCATAGTAGTTTATCTAATTAGGGTCTAACATCATCCTAGTTCCTAAAGATTCCTCTAACTACATACCACATAATAATTTAAAGATACTATATTTACATATTATATTCATCTATAGGGTAAATCTGAAACTATTTGAGACCATTTAGAATCATATGAGGCCCATGAAAGAGTGAGGTTGAGGTAAATATCATGAGATAAATGGAGTGACTTAAATTGATTATAAAAATTGATAGATGATAGACATCAGGATGTGTTGGATGATGCTATGTTGCTAAAATTTATAACACACACACACACATGTAGAGAGAGAGAGAGAGAGAGAGAGAGAGAGAGAGAGAGAGAGAGAGAGAGAGAGAGAGAGAGAGAGAGAGAGAGAGAGAGAGAGAGAGAGAGAGAGAGAGAGAGATTTGTGTGTGTGTGTTTTGTCACTTATGCTTACGTTTATAGTTATAGTGATATGTATAAAATGTTTTTGTATTTTAATTGAATTGAAAACTTATTGAATAATGAGTTTTATTATGTATTTCATGAAACATCTAATTCATTATGTATATGTATGTCGTTATGTTCAATTAGCACTTGTGTTGAATTAAGGACCAAAATTTTGGGGCTGACTTGATATTCATTAAATGTTCATTAAAAATATATTGTTGTAATATGCTTTAAAAAATGACTAGTAGGATGTTTACCTTTTAATATTTATTTAAGAGAAATACCCGTTAGATAGAAAATGAATGTTAAATAATCATTTGTTATTTTTTTGCATGCACATGAAGATTGGATTGATATATATTTCATTATCTTCAACATGTAATTTATTTAATTTATGGATCCACATTTCCATAAATAAATTGGTTGATTTTTTTATTTTTTCTTAAATTTGTACATCAAGAACTTCTTGAGTGAATTTTTTGTTGTTGTTAGTGTTATTAAATTGAGAGATATCAATGGTGTTGTTAGCTTGAGTGTTATGAATAAATTTTATGGAAACCATTAAATATTGTAAATATATATATATTTTTATAAATGTATTTGTTGATACTTATAGATTTTGGAGACATATATGAATATTTGTGTAACTTATTATCCAATTTGTGGAATGAGATAATTTTTTTATTTTCATGTTTTCTTAACTTTTATTGTAAGGCATAACAATAATTTTCAAAATTTCCATTAATGACATGGTAAGTACACATTTTTTTGGCCTTTTATTTATTTTAAATGATGAGGAGAATAATACAATTTGATTAACTTTTTATCTAATAATGTATTTAAAATATCATGTTGATGATCTTTAAAATTTAATTTTATAGGTTTCATATTTATTGATATAAAATAATGATTATTATTAATATGATTGTAAATAAATTATTTTACTTTATACAAGAATTTGGCATTGTTTCAAGTGGGTTGAACCTTAGGAATGAGATGATTAACATTAATGTGTGCCTTTTGGTTTATGAGTATTTTGGTGTATACATTTTAGAAGTATTTGTAGAATTTAATCTTGGTACACTATTATTAATGTGTGCATAAAATTTATTTTAGTGAACTTTGGTATGTGAATATTATTAATGTAACTCAATTTCCCCATTCATATTATTTTTCACTTGAAAAAAACCCAATTCTTCTTCTAATGCTAAGACTCAATAAAAAGAGATATAAATGATTCATAAGTATAATAAAGTAACTTCTCTTTTAAAGGATAAATTATACCTATAAAAAAAAATATTCCACTTATAGATTAGTTGTTTGATAAATTAATTGATGCATAGCATTCTTAAATCATATGACATAATCGCAAACTTTCTCAGAGTTACCCTAGTGAAAAGAGGGTAATTTTTCATAAGTAACCCTAGGTCCATTATTTTGAATATATTGTTTACAAAATTCCTCTTGTATTTCTATATAGGTAGTTAAGGATCCACTAAGAAGGAAATGAAACCAAGAAAGGGAACACCCCTATAGGATTTTACTAAATAGTTGCAACAATAGTTGATTGCCATTGTAACCATTCATAGTTTATAGCAAAGCTATAAGATGTAAATAAGGGCCTCCTCTTCTATAAAATTTGGAAAATGTGGGGATTTGGAAATTTAAGGTTAAGGGTGCCTAAAAAAATGCTACACATAATAAGGTTATCATGGATTACATTGGATTCAAGCCAAGAATGGTAAGCTTTACTCTCTAAGGATAATAGTGTACTTGGGATTGAAAATCACCTACTACATGCATTAAATATATGACTTATTGGGAAGGAATTTAGAGGTTTTTAAGTGGTTCATTTAAGAGATGAAATATATTATTAATTTTAGCCATGGGAACACTATTTCAAATAGGAGAATAAGGAGGAAGAATAGGGTCTTCCTTGGGTTTAGGAGATTATTTAGTATTTAATATATCATTGATTTTTAAAAGCTTATTGCATTCCATTGAGGTATAATAAATAACATTATCACTACTAGAATTAACATGTTCACATATTTTTATTTTTAAAGGGGAACTAGAAACATCATCATGATATGAAATAAAATTATAATTAGGTGCATTATTATGTAATATATTATCAACATGTGCAAAGAGTAAAGAAGAAACTATACAAGGGTTACTATAAGAATTTTACTGATCACAATATTCATAATATTCATCATCATAAAAATATTCATCATGATCACTAAAACTATCATATTCAATATTAACATTCAGAATAGTAACATTGTCATTTTAAAATTAAGAGGAAAGAGGAGTATTGATTGTAGTGATAGAATGTGGTATGATATGGGAAGAAAAAGGGAGTTCATCCTTATTAATTGACATGAGAGAATAATTATTATAGTTAGGCTCAATATATTTCTTTAGTCATATCATATGTGAATTTAATTTATAAGTATGAATGTAATAGAATGTTGTATAAAAATGGAAATAAAAATTAAGTGCATAATGATATTGATACTCCTTGGGGAGAGGTGATATAAGAGATTTTTTTAATTAGAGATATTATATAGTCATCTTTAGGAGGATTTTTGTGCTATAATGGAACATTAAAGGAGGGTGGGGAAGTAAAAGTGTGGGTGGATTCCAAAGAGATATCTATAGTTTAAACTAAATAAATATCTAAGTAAATTAAAGGGGAATATAGAGGAGTGACCATAGATAAAAATTCATAGGAGATACTAGAGATGTGACCAAAGAGGAATCTAGAAGAGATTCCAAAGTGGAATTTAGGGAACAATCCAAAGGGGAAGCTAAATATGTGACCAAATAAGACTATATAAGAGATTTTAAAGTGTAATATTGAGAATAATCCAAAGGGGAAACTAAATATGTGAAAAAATAATAATTTAATGGAGATTCTAAAGTCAAATATAGAGAAGAATCAAAAGGATAAGATAGATATTTCACCAAATAATAATCTATATGAGATTCTAAAGTGAAATATATAGATGAATCAAAAGGAAAAACTAGTGATGTGACTATATGAAAATATAGAGAATAATCTAAAGAGGAGTCTATAGGTATGACTAAAGGGAAATCCAAGAAAGAATCTAGATAAGTGTACAAAGTGGAATCTAGAGGTGTGACCAAAGTTAATTCTAAAGAGGAATCAATAATAGAACCTATAGAGGAATACAAAGGTATGAATAAAGGTAAATTCAAAGAGGAATTTAAGGTTGAAGCTAAAGAGGTATATATAGGTATGACCATAGGGGAATCTAGAGCATATTCCAATGTTGAATCAAAAGTGGAATCCAATGGAAATCTAGAGGATATCCAAAGGTGGAATCTAAAGGAGAGTTTGATTGAATAAAAATTTGCTCCCAAGGATAAAAAAATTAACATTTTTAATTAATCATAACATTATCAAAATCATCTTCATCATTAAAATCATCTTCCATAAGTTTTTAATTTTGATAATTTATCCAATCATTATTATAAATAAAAGGCATAACATGAGTAGAAAATAATTTATTTAGATAATGTAGATTATTAGCATGTTATCTTAGACTATCCATGATATGTACAATGAAAATAAAAGTAATAAATATAATTATTGTAATAAATAAATAATTTATCATGTAAAAAGAAGATAATGACTATGAATACAATAAAAGTAAAAATCAAGTTATAATGGTCATCTAAACAAGGGTTTGAATGATTGTGTGGGATCTCAAAAATACCTACTCATTTATTTATTAGTGTTGGTCCAATATTTTAGAGTACCATATATATAGGAATAACCATGCATGTATCTCACTAACCACATTTTAATGGTATGGTGAGAGTAAATTATTTGGGTGATACACTCCTATTAGGTGCACCAAAAAATCAAACAAATAAAAAAGGTTTCTTATGGTATAAAAAAGGGATCCTAGGCACTTCCAATATATCATGAGGCATGTGGAAACTAAATTCTATTTGTAGTGATCTACAATGGCTATGAGTATTAAGGTAAAGTATGCATGTCATGATGTTTGTAAACAAAACACCACATATCCCTTCATAATATTAACTAAGTAGTTTTATAACTATCAGAACATAATTTATAAAATAAGTGAAAATAATAAAAAATAAAAGTGAAATATTTTTGTGTATATATACTAGTAAATTTCAACTTGATGTCAAAAGAAAGATCTTCATTGTTGGATTTATCCAAGGTGACAAGAAAAACTTATTTAGTGTCAGATAAATATAAGGTCAAATAATTTGAATCTTTACATGTCTAATTTTATCCAAGGTTGAAGCCTATTTTATTTTAGTGTTAGGAATTTACAAAAAAATGTTGTAATCCCAGGATAAAAATCAAGAAAATAACAAACAAGAAATATTTTAAAAATAATGGGTTCATTAGAATGTTTAGTCTATTTTTATTTAAAACTAATAAAATTAATAGATATTAAGGTATTGAAATATAAATATTAGAATATAAAAAATTAATATTAAAATACAATATGCAATAGAGTTTTATAGAATTTAAAATTTACTAAAAAATAGTAAATGAGCCTAAGAATATACAAACCTCCTTAAAAAAATTGAATGTTGATGGTGTAAGCTAACTATGACCAGAAAATACTTAAAATACATGTAAACAGTGTGGCATCCAAAAAAAAATTACAAAATATGTTGGGACAAGGCCGTAAAAGGAGCACAAAGGTGTAGTGCACCCTTATCTATTGACTGTGGTCAAATCCTTGTTGAATGTGTGAATTTTTTTAATTTGGATCTATGCACCTATAAATGAAAGTTTTTTGATTCTATGTGGGAGCCAAATAGACCCATAGAAGACCTAAAAAACATAAAACCCTTTTTCCTACACAATAAACAAGATATAAATAATATGCAAATGTGGAAATAGGTAAGGGGAATAACCAAGTTATCCTAAAATAAACCTGTGTAATCTTAGTCCTACCTACATATCCTAAATGAGCCTTAAGCTGATGAATTATTCCTCTTAGATCTATATGTGTAATTTTGAAATGCTAAATTTTATTTAATAAATGATTACCATTGACATAAGAATATAGATGATGCATTCAAATCTTGACTTATAATATAAATTAGTAATTAAAATTATTAAGTAGATATAACTATGACTAGAAAATGCTTAAAAGACATGTAAACAATGTGACATCCAAAAACAAAATTGCAAACTATGTTGAGACAAAGCTAAAAAAGGAGCACAAGGGTGTAGTGCAACCTTGTCTATTGATAATGGCTGCATCCTTGTTGAATGTGTGATTTTTTTGATTTGGATCTATGCACCTATAAATGGAAGTTTTTTGATTATGTGTGGGAGCCAAATAGACCCATAGAAGACATAAAAAATATAAAACCCTTATTCCTACATAGTAAATGAAATATAAATAATAATCAAAGGGGGAAATAGGTAATGGGAATAACCAAGTTATACTAAGAAAACTTGTGTAATCTTAGTGATACTTACATATCCCAAAATGAGCCTCAATCTGATGAATTATTCCTCTTAGATGTGTATGTGTAATTGTGAAATGCTAAATGTTCTTTCACCAATGATTACCCTTGACATAAGTATTTAGATGATGCATTCAAATCTTGTCCTATAATACATATTAACAATTAAAAGTATCAAGTGTATATATATATATATATATATATATATATATATATATATATATCTTGAATTAGAATTTGAGGTTTATTGGCATGCAAGGGAAAAAAATTGAAAATACCAATGGTCATAAAAGTGACCACCATTATAACCATATAAATTTTAAAATATTCCACAATTTATGCTAGGATAAGCTCACAAGAATAGGACATGGCTATAATGCAACCTTATCCAAAAAACTCAGAATGGAAATGGGGATCCCTACGGTGAATATAAAATTATAAAATAGAAACATGTAATTCATAAAAACATAAAATAAAAGAGATAAGTTTATAAATTATAATAAGATGTGCCAATAAGCCCCTTTGTTCATCATTAATATTCTAAATAATAAAGGTTATGTAAAAAATATATTTTATTTGACCTTGTGTCAAATATGGCATTTTACAGGCCCACACTAGTCTACAAATGATAAAGTATATTTGAGATCCCAAAAAATCATTCAAACCCTTTCATATATCACCCTTTATAACTTTATTTATAATTGTATTGTATTCATAATAATTTGATATGTTGATTCATATTGTATTGTATGTGTGTAAGGTATAGTGATAGATTAAGTAGTAATCCTTTTTCATATATGAAACTTACTTTGGTTTCTTATACAATATAAAATCATGATGTTTTTAATCAAAATAATAATTCTATTATTAAAATTCCTTTGTCTAATGAATTTTAAATACACATTGATTATGATACTACAAATAATGAATAAAACTAAGATGTACATAATGAACATAAAACTCATAATGATCCATAAGATCTTAATGGGTTACATCAAAATAAAATGTAAGAATTATCTAATTTTTTTCAAGGTATTAAAGATAACCCCCAAGAGATAATAAAGTTAACTAGTCTCCTTTTATCATCAAAAGTTGAGAATCAAGCTAAATTGGCCACATATCCACCAAAAGAGTTTCCTTTTTGGGTTATCAAATCCCCCACTTATAATTTTTTCACTTCTACTATTACATTCATTCCTACTTATACGCATCTAGTTACTTCTATAGCATCATCCTATGGTTTGGGAACATCACTTATTTTTAAACATGTATCCATGCCTATGGCTACTCATGATACTTATATTTATTCAACATCCTCTACAAATGATTCTCTTAAACATATGATTCTTTATTTACAAGCTATGACATCTCAAATTGAGTAAAATATTTATCATCATATCCCCTCTGTGGACTCATTTTCCTTTTTACATAACCCTTTAGAACCTAAAATTGCATCTTATTCATTACCAGTTACATTTTTGGCTCCTAATATTAATCTATATGAAGGCAAAGGTAATCTTAAACATAATTTACATGCATTGCATACAACTTGTGTAGACCATACAAATAACAACAAATTATTGGCAAAGATTATTACAATAAGTATCAAAAGAATATAGTCTTAAATAATTTTATGATATTCCTCTTTAATCAGTAAAGGATTTCAATCGTTTATAAAATTATTTTTTAGCACATTTTATTAACATTGGTGAAAAACAATTATATGATCAAATTACAAAGCTAAAACAAGGGTCTCATGAAAAAATTAGTGAATACATCCTAAGATGCAAGACTATGCTAAAAATTAAAAAATTAAATGCATGATAATGAGCTCTAAAAGTATTTTCCCTCCAAGGTAGTTATTTTCATTTCAAGAGTCAATTATGTTTGATAAGTTCAGATACTTTGACGAGCTAGGACATATAGTTAAATACTGTGAAGTAAAATTTCTTACTTTAAACAAGATTAAGTATAATTCAAATTCTCCTTTTACTTCAAATGTCAAGTTTAAAATATATCCAAATTATAAGAGAAAATCCAATGATAAAAATAATGAATATAAGATCATATTTAATTCTATCTCTCAACCAACACAAAAAATTCAATTACAAGCTCCATTAATGAATAAATTCTTAGGTCGCTATCATCCCCTCATGTATTGTTACAAAAATACTTAAATTCAATCTCATCATTGTTCCTCTCCAATGGAAGTGGACATGTATAGACCACAATATAAAGTTATTGATAGGAATGCATATTGTTATCACCATCAATGCATTGAACATTCTAAAAATAGATGTTTCTAGCTCAAACACAATATTCAAGATCTCATTGATGAAAACATTATTGACATTGGTACACCTACTAAAGAGGCTAAGCCATATGCAAATGACAATTAAAAGCTAAAAATGTAAAAATTTCCTTTTCAAAATCATGAAGAAAAAATAAAAAGGATATTTATGAATTACATTATACACATAATGCTCATCCTCCTCCTTATACATATAGGCATCCACTTGATAACATCATCGGTATAGTTACAATAAATATTCATCATGTACTATTATTAAATTTGATGATAGTTAAGTTGTTGATAATGAATAAGATATACATGCACTCTTTATTTGAGAATTTATTGAAAAACAATCCATACACAATGTTGTGATAGATAATGGATCAAGCAAAAATGTGTTCACCATAACACTTCTATAATCTCTTGGTTATAAAAATAAATATTTATATGATACTTATATAGTTTTTAAAGAATTTTATGGCCACACACAATATAATTTTGGTCATATATTTATCCCTTTACGAGTGGGATATCTCATCATGCCCACCCCATTACTAATTTTACAAAGCATAAGGGCATTTCATATGTTATTAGGATACCCTTGGATAAAACAAATTAGAGTAGTACATTATATATTACATAAATATATAATATATATATATTCATGATAATCAAGTGGTCAAAATTATAATAATCCAATATCAATATCCTTTAGAACCAATGGTATTTACTTCTCCTATAGTATAATTAGAGGGAACATTCATTGAGCAACATGGTAATGAAATAGTCTATACAACTATTCAAGAGCATATTATTGGATCAAATTCTCCATATATTTATGTGATACAATTAAACAAGAACATATTAAAAAATTAGTTTCTCCATCTACTTATGAGCATCACCTAGTTACACATGAGCATATTATAGAATTAGTTTCTCCATCTATCTACTTGCATTATAAAATTACCCATGAGCATAATTAATTAGTTATAAATAATATGGCACAATATCCTAAGTATAAAGTGGAACCTAGAAAGAGGTACTAATTTCCTAAGGAATCATGGGTTTTTGAGAGAGATTAACCATAGGTACAGGTAGTTACATCTTCTCATATTATGCATGAAGATACATGTTCACATCAGTATATGATAAATGGCTTAGATGGTTCTATTAAAACATATGATTCTTATTTAGATTAAGAGACATATATATCTAGTAGTTCCTCTTCATAGGAAGTCATTCCTTCAAACAATAAAATTGGCTATACATATATCCATCCTCTTGATGAGATCCTTAGTTGGACACCACATCATAATTCCTCCTAATCCATTTATTGGGTTTAATATCTTGATTAACTACCCATAAATTTTCAATGTACATAAATTATTTTATCCCTTATCCAAACATTATTATAACCCTCAGATTTATTTTCACTTTGGGCACATGCCCTCTTACTTTTCAAACCAATTCAAATAATGAAAAATAACTATCTTATAATTATTTAAATGCACAATTTTAATTATAGTTCACTTGATTATTGATGTATATCTATCATGTTATGGCTTCTAATGGAATTATAAGATCACATCTATCTAATCCTATATTATATATAATCACACATAAATTATTTCCCACTAGGGTCATGGACATCCTTATGTACATGATTATAATTTGAATTATCATATATTGGTGGCATTTTATTTTGCTTCCTTCTTGCCACAAAATTCTTTAACACCTTACTTAATCTTGTTTGATTCCCTCCTTTTTATTCTATTTTTAAAGCCTTGCTCATTGGTCCTTTTCAGCTCTCTTATGTTCATCTATTTTAAGAAGAAAAAAAGTAAATATTTCAAAAATTACAAAAACATTCAAATATTTAAAACATTCAAAAAATTTCAAATATTCCAAAAAAATCATGTATGAAAAAAATTCAAAAAAAATTTCAAAAAATCGAAAACAAGATGTAAAACGGATTTTGAAATATTTCTTGTTGACTTTTTTACATACTTTATTTATTTGATGATAGGATGATAGCATAAATATTTAATATACAATTATTTTAAAGAGGTATTTTAGTGTGATATAGGACATATTATTGTATGGTTCTTTGATATCAGGCTTCTTTTCTACCCAAAAACCTTGCCAAATTGGGGGCATTTCTTCATTCTTCCAAAAACTTCAACAAGGTGTATTTATCCACAACATGTCTTCAACGATAATCTATATATCATATAAATGTTTTGATAATCATTCATACTTTTCTAATAGTGAAATTGGTACATATGGTTTATGTAGACTAATCTCATTTGATCTATGCTTAACTCTTACTTTAATACATAATAAGTTAGGAGTTTATCTATTATTTTATGTGTGTAATATATACACATTATTTATTTTATGACATCCTTATGCCATTTTTGTGTGGCCCTTGGTTTTTTATGTTTATGAGACATTCACATGTCTCTTATATGTGGTATTTAGGCCTTATGTGTGGCATTATATGTAAATTGTGTGACATTACTTGTATGTTCATCACTTTTTATTTTGATTCCATGATTCATATCATGCATTAATTATATATTATATTTTAATATTTTGCCATGATACATATCATGTGCATACTACTTATATTATTCAATGATATATATATATATATATATATATATATATATATATATATATATATATATATATATCACATGTTTCACATTTAATTTAATACAATATTAAATACTATGATGTAATACTATTCAAATGTTCATATGATACTATATGAATATATAGTTCACACATTTGATAGTTTTAGTTTTACATTAGTGACTTCCAGGTTATATACCTCATCTCAAAAGGGGGCATAAAAATGAGCTTGTCTTGAGGATTAAAGTCTTTATAAACAACCTATTTCAAATTTATGACAATATATAATTTAAAAACTATAGCATGATTCAAAAATTTCATATTATGGGGACATATGACATGCATGTGCACTCATTTCTATAGTTACTTCAATACACATTTAGATTTACTTAATATATATGCATGGGCATGTGAAAAATAATTAAAAGTTACAAGTTTCAAATACTTCCAAGATTAAAATGAAATTCAATATAAATTTATTAAATATATAATGGAAATGATATTCATTCATGTTCATGCTTCTACATGGAAATTTTAAAATATCAACAATTTAAAAGTTTCAAGTGGAGTCTATGTCCACATATAGTGGTGTTATCCATATCATTTTGAAATTGGGCCACATTAGATTTTAGTGAAACTCAATATATATGTTTGTACTTTAGTGATCCACAATTCATTTTATACTCTCTTCTCCTACCATGCTTGATTCTAGTGACACTCAACATCTCTGATGTAGTGTAACAAGCTACATTTTATGGTTCCATCCCTAATTATTATACACGAGTAATATATGATAATTTATGCATAAAATATTTATAAATAAAGAGATTTCAATTTTTTTTCAATTGAGACATGATCACTCTCAATTCACCACATCTTCAACATTTATCAAAATTCCTCAATAAGGAGGCAAACACACTTCTCCATTTTCAAGTTATTGGGAAACTAGATTGAATACCTTTTTCAAGTTTATTATTTCCTCTCTCTTTTTAATTTAAAATTTCATGTTTTAGACTTTTAGATTTTTAAATATGGACAAAAACTAATTTTAGAGGCATTATTGTAGGTTTTGTATTGAAGCATATTACACAATCAATCTTCACATAAAAATATAAAGGTGTATACACACTTAGTTTCAAATATCCTTTACTCTAGTAATTTCACTTCATTTTATCACTATAATAAAGGGGGGGGGAGGGGAATGTAGACACTCAAATATAATCATTATAAGTGCTTGACAATATTTAAACTTGACATTCTTACCCTACTTGTCCTATTTTCCATTTCATTAATTTTTAATATCTACAAGAGCATTTTATATTCCATTTAATACATTTTAATCACTAAAAACATCATTCATGAATCATATTATTATTATAGAGCCTTTTCAACAAAATCATGATAGTCTCTATCCTTCTAGGATAAGACCACACTATTTAGTTAGGGCTATGGTGTAGTCTTGTTCCCCACACTCCAATGGCAACTCATCAAATTTGAGATGTTTCATATTAACTCTCCCATGATTTTAGAAAGGTTTGTTAATTGTAATATTATAAATATTATTATATAAGTACATCAAGGCTTATCCAATCAAATCTAGTAATTACTTAGAAATTCTATAGTACATTGAGAAAAAAACATCTCTTTCCAAATCCAATTTTTATTTATTC